>PVIH01006434.1:0-111286 GCA_004025045.1 Sigmodon hispidus
GCCTTGTACGTTTTGTTAGCTTTCTGGGTTGTAGGAAACTATCTCCTCCCTGGAGGATAGGTGTTGTAATTCAGAGGAAACATCGACCTGACAGTATTCTAGCTGATTCTAAAAACAAAGGAATAGTAGTAGTACCTTTAGGTAAGTCCATACAACCATTTCAGCTCTGTTTAGAGGATTTCCTCATCAGAATAAAAACCTTGTTAATTTGTTCTTTGCACTCTATGTGTTTTAATGTAGCATTAACCTATAAATGTTCATTTACTGTTAAAACTTGAAAATCTAAATCTTGTATGCAATATTGTTATGGAATTATTGTTCTTTTACTTTATAAATACTTCCTCAGTGATTAATTAGCTGCAAGGTATTGTCCCAGACAAATTTAAAGAGATGGTAATTTTAAAGAAGTGTGGAGAAAATATCAGTGTATAAACATTGGTAATCTAACCATTTTCTTTCTTGCTTATAAGTCTAGTCCTTGAATATTGTTGCAGACATTATAAATGTTTGCCTCATTTTGATTTTTTAATAGGCAGATATAATTTCCCTTTCTCCCTTCACCTACTTCTATTTTAGACTGCGTTTACAAAACAGTTTTTCTTACTGCTTATTTTTTAGTTATTCTTTATAATTATAATTTAGAGCTTATGATTTTCCTTGAAACATTTTATCCTGCTGTAGCATTTCCACACAGACCTCTACTTCTACTAATAAAAAGAAAATTAAGTACCATTTTTTTTTAGTCTTAATTCTGTCTTGAATTTTTTTTTTTGTCTTGTAGATCTTAGCTGAATAGTTTTATTCTAATTTCTCCAACTAAGAAGTGATATTTATTCCCAAGTTAGCTAGTGAGTTGAGTACTGTTGTAAGAACAGTCATGGTCCTGCTTTCATGGAGCTTTTGATCCTGTCATGGGAAAGTGGGAGTCTGTCTAGTGTACCCTACATAGCAGGTGCCCACTCAGTATCTTCTTGGTGGAAGGAAAATGTACTAGTGGTGATTTTTTTTTTTAAAGCACACTGAATTCTTTTGTTGTTGTTGTTTGTTTGTTTTACTTGCTCTGTATTTTAATTACTTTGTAATTACGTGTGTTATGTAGGTATGTGCACATGGGTGCAGGTGCCCACAGAATACAAAGGCTTCAGATTACCTGGAGATGGAGTTACACGTAGTTTTGAGCTGCCCTATGTGGGTGCTAGAAATAGATTTGGATTCTTTGCAAAATAGTTCATGTTCTTGGAGCTCTCTGTGTCTCCTTTTTTATACTAAAAACCAACAAGGTTATGCATATACTGTTTTTATACTAAAAGCTGACAGCCAAATTTTTGAGGTTAAAATTATTGCTGCCTCCTAAATTGTTTTTTCTTTTTTTTTTTAACTGAAGTTGTTGCAGGTAGAATTTTGTACATTGCTCAGCTCCCTTTGCCAGGACCATCCTGGGATGGCCAAGGTGGCTGTGTTAACTTATGGGTTGACTCTTGCCATTGTGCTCACCAGTCTTCTAAGTGCTTCTCATGGGAAGAGGCTGGGAAGGATTTAAGATGTGGGCTCAAGGGGATGGAGAGATGGCTCGGAGGTTAAGAGCACTGACTGTTCTTCCAGAGGTCCTGAGTTCAATTCCCAGCAACCACATGGTGGCTCAAAACCATCTATGATGACATCTGGTACCCTCTTCTGTATAATGTATACATAATAAATAGATAGATAGATAGATAGATAGATAGATAGATAGATAGGTGAAGTGGGCTCAAGTATGGAAACTTCAGGCATGCTTACTATAGATCTGGATGTATCAGCAGTTATTTCCACAGGCCACTTGGTTAAGATCAGCACTGAGTAGTTGACATTTAAAGTCTCAGAACATATCCAAGTCCAAGTGCACAGGGAATCCTTATCTTAGAATAGTGATCTCCCTGATGGTGTCTTCTTTAAAGTCACTGCATTCCCAGTACCAACAAAATAGAAAATGTTTTACCTACTGTGTCTCCAAGTGATTTGTGAGAACGTGCTTTTCAATGCTGTATCCCCTGCCCTCTCTCGGAGAGGGTTTGATTCTCACTTTTAGGGGGGCCTTTGAGACCTTTCAGCAGAAAGAGCAGTGGAGTGCAGGAAAGAAACAGTGACATTGAAAAGACACAAGACCATTTTCACCTCTAGGAAAAAGATATGAAGATAAGCCCCTCATCAACATAGGTTGGCAAGTCCCCAGGTCAAGGGGACTTTCATTAGTGACTCAAAGGGCCACTGTTAGATGCTTATTCTTGTTAAGCTCACCTTAATAAGGATGACACTGGAGATATTTTATTCTTTCCAGTGAATGCTACCCTGTTAGTAGACACTAACAATTACTTTGAGTGACACCTGGGAGGCTCTTACTCTACCCCTCCATCCCCCCCCACCATGTTTGGACAAACCAGTGTATTTTACATGGGTGAGTTTCTAGCATCCATGTATTATTCTGTGGACCTTCAAGAGGGTATAAATGTGTAAAGGCAAATGGGCTTAGTGAAGGGTGTCCGTGGCTGTAAGAAATTCGGATCTTTGTTTCTAAGAGTTCATCTGTCCCTGCTGTTTTGTTCCCCACGATAAACAAGCTTGCTGTGTGTGTGTTGGGGGGGGGCAGCGATCTTGATGTGATAAACAGAGGATTATGACTTTAGGTGAGTAATAGTCAGCAGGAGCAGGCGAGGCTTAGACCGCTGGTTGTTTACCTGCAGATGTTAGCAGTAATATGACACTAGAAGGCAGGTTTGTAAAAGTGCCAGAATGTGCTGTTAGAGAAAAGGAATTCTCCCCCTTCCTGAAGACATTGCAGTGAGAAGACTGTCCTCAAATATGCTTGTGCAGCCTTCCGTCTAGAACTGAGAGAGAAAAGCCATAGATAGATCCTCCCTGCTGCTTGAACATGCATACTCTTTGCAACACCAAAGAAAGGTAATGCTGTATAATGCTTGCTCCAGACCCATGGCCCTTCCTTCCCTATTGCTGAGGTTAGATAGCATGCCTGCTCTTCTTCTGCTTTCCTGACCACTAACAATTTCTGGAAACTCTTTTGCTTAGTGTCAGAAATACAAACAAACCATTTTACTTAAACACACAAAGAACTGATTTGTTCTAATACAGACCCAGCAACTCCCGAGGAGAGAACTTTGCTTCTGGTGTTCAGAAGATGAAGCAGTGTCACCCATATCTCCCTCCTTTCCTTGGCATGTACTTTTAAATGCTTTCTTCATCCTCCAGAAGCAAAGATGGTCATTGGCAGGTGCTAGTTTGGTTATTTCATAGAATTACAATCTCATAAAAAGTTGTCCTGTCATCTCAAAAACAAACATAAACTCAGATAGGACTCTGTCATGAGCTGACCTGACTCTCCCAGTGTCCCCTCGGAGCTGTGTGGCCAGAGGACAGTTTGCCAGTAGAATCACAGTGTGGGATAACAGTGAGGGCAGTCTACCTACAGGGCAGCAGATGAGATGGTCTCCCTACAGATAACTAACTGTAATGTCCGTCCTTATTCTCTGCACAGCTTACCTGGAGTCAAATCACTTCCTATTACTAGTGGATTGACTCAGTGATCTGTCAGTATTTGCAGATTTGTATATGTAGGTACACATCTGTCTCAGTAAGGGCTCATTTTTATGTCTGGGAATATGTCTCTTCCGGAAGGATACCAATTCCGAAAAAAAAAAAAGGGGAGAGACAGGCTGGCATTCAACCACTCATCAAAATATCGAGGTTGTCAAAGGGTTCAGGAACTTTCTATGCCCCCTGGTTTTTTGTTTGTTTGTTTGTTTGTTTTGCTTTGTTTTTAAGAGGAAACCGGTTGCAGTTTTTGCGCACTTACATCTTAGTGCACTTACAGTAACCTGTCTGGGTGTGTTTTGTTTGTCTGCCATGCTGATTTATCTGTCCTTTGAAGCATGGGACCAAAAGGATTTCCAGTAATTTGCTTTGTTGTTCAAATTTGTGTATCCCATCTCCCCAGCACCTGGCAACCATGGTGGCCTACCCAGTCCCTGTTCTTGCTGCTCCAGCTTCTTGACCTCTTGTTTCCTATCTTCAGGACACTTCAGCTTCCCCTAGTATTGTCCCCTAAAGACATAAGCAAAGGACGAGGTCAGAACACTCAGTTGCAGTCCTTATTAGCAGCTTTGATAAGAGGCTGTGGGGGAAGAAGTTGCAATTAATGGCTGTAATGAAATTTGGGGTTGGATAAAGATTTCGTTTCAGTGTGAGTTAGTCTCCTCATTGCATACAGATGTGTTCAGTGTGTACTTTTGCACAGTTTTCATATTATAATGGCAACTGTTACTGAAGCTCTACTGATGCCTTCAGCAGAAAAGGCTGTGGATGGGACTTGTTCTCAGAGAACACAGAGAGAAGAAAGGTCACAGCTCTAAGCATTGAATTAAGAATGTTTCGAAAGAAGATGGTCCAAAGGTGCATGAAATACTAGAGTAGAAAAGGTACACTGTAGTTGTCATGTGAATTGATGCATGACTTTGGGCTCTCTCTGAATTTACTAGTGATGTACAAGGTTTTAAAGGATTTAAAATCATTTGGTGTATTTTACTTTGTATTCATAGGTCTCTTCAGAGTGCTACTTCTCACTTTCAGATGTTACAAACTGGAATTTTGCAGTTTCTTGTGAAATGATATATTTCCTAAATTTAAGATTTTTAATAAAACAGTAAAGGTTAAAGAAAACATTTTCTAGTAATCTTAAATATGATTCTTCAGTATATGTTAACTAGTTTTAGATGTATCTTGTTCACTGATTAAAACTCACCCCTTTATCTTAAACAAAGAAATTGTGTAATTAGTAGCTAATTGCTTTGGATATTTTGGGGATTTCGAGGAGCTAGTTCAAAGGACAGAGAAATTAAATGTTCACAATGTTCTCTGCACATGTGTACTCCCATTTTACAATATCACCTAGTAAATACTATGTTTACTAGTATTGGCGATATAAAAATAAACAGAGACCTATGTTGCTGTACACAGTTGAAATAATAGTATTTAAATGTGTTTTTTTTTTAAATGAACACCTATTTTTTTCTGTGGATGCAGCTTTTTTTGAATTTTGAGATATAATGGTAGGTGGACCACTGTCGCTCTGAAAATTAAGGTTATCTAGTCCCTCCCGGTGGTGTCAGACAGGTGGCCAACTGCCCATCACACAAGAGAAAAAAAACATTCCTCAATATTCATAAATATCACACATGATCCAGCTTAATTATTAACATACTTGTGAATGGTGTAGAGTTGTGAGGACAAAATGGGATTTAGTTGACATAGGCTTTCTCTTTGCTATTTGAGAAGTCCAGCCCATGGTGGACAGCTTAACTTCTCTGAAATTTTTTTTTAGGGCATATAAATTAGAATGTGGTACTAGTTGTCTCTACGACTTTTCTAGGAGAGAAATACTGTTTCCTGAGGTTCTGGTTATCCATGATTCTTCATTTTGTGGCTATGAAGGCTAATAAGTGTGCTTTTCGTGGTGATATTCTTACGTTTGTTTTGATGATGAAACCTTGGACCATGATATTAATGAGTTTAGGAGCTATGAAACACATAGGTTTATGTATGTGCCTTGAGCTGGAGGAGTCTTTACCTATGTGTTGTGTTCACTGAGTGAACTTGGTAGGCAGGGTGTGGTCAGAGCACTAACGTACATTTTCAGGTTCTTGTAATCACTTTTCCTCCTCTCTTACCTAATATTCCTTTTTTTCTTATCCTTTTTCTTTGAAAAGAACGGTATATATTTTAGACATCTGGTTTCAGCTAGGAAAAGTCAAGAATCCTAAGTAACTAGTTATCTAAAGTATACATAAAGTAAGAACCGATATGAAATGCATGGTTTGGGGGGGAAATTTAGATTGCACATATCTCAGTACTAGAGGGGAAATCTGCACAGATCTATAAAGGATGATGAAGCTAAGATAATTTTATAAAATATTATCTATCTCTTTAAATGTCAACCAGATTTTAAGACTGTTCATCACTTATCTAAAACACTAGGGTTTATTTGAGTAAATACCTTTTCTATTAGATTGTTCATGGGTAGAGTAAAGTTAAAAGGTAGAGACATTTCCAGTCTATTTCTGTAGCCCAATTCTAAAATTCTTTTGTTTTAAAATTCAAGTTAGTTTGATTTGTATTTTATTATTTCAACAGCTTGAAATTTTATTTCATTTTGCTGTATTCCCAAGCAGGAAGCCTGTTTTGAATCCTAGCATCAAGCATTCAGAATCCAAGTAAAAATCCCAATGTCTAACAGCATCCCACTTAGATATCTACTTAAATGTGTGCCCTCTCATTAACGTTTATTTATGTCTAAAACGCTGACCTTTCAGGATGTACACAAGAATGCTCTGAAACAGATCTTCTCAATACTGGCCATGAAATCACTGTCTTGGGCTGACAAATGGATTGGAAATAAGCTACCCAACACTGGGAATGGGCCATTAATTTTAATCAAAGTTGATGCAGGAAGGCCAATGGGATGCATGACAATGTCAACAGCCCAGTAGGTGTTAAGAGACCACTCGGCCTTCCTTGTTACTTGGTTGAGCCATTAGTTGAGGTTGGGTGAAGACAGAAAGCCATGCCTGGAATTGAATGACCAGGTCATTCCAAAATCTAATGGAGGGACTCTCCATTTCAGAGATCATCACATTGTAATGCCTTTAGAAGGCAAGGACAGCATTTAGAATATACTGGGAGGGTTTATGTTGGTCTGGATTTTGTTGTTTAAATCAAGTACCTTGCTCATTTTTCCAACTTTATCTGGGTTCCTGTCTCCCAGCTTTCTTCCCTTCCAACAGGGATCACTGAAACTTATAGAAGAAATAGAAAAGACAGGGAAAATATTAAAAGCCTGTTTGCTTTTCAGAAGTATATACTGAAGGCTGTCACTCTCTCAGCCTCCAGAAACAATTGTGTACTTAAGGAATTAAGCAAGATCTCACTTTTTTTTCTCCTTATGTATGAGAACTTTTTTATTATTATTATTAATTGAAACTAGAGTTTCTTGATTGTTTTAAGAAAGCATTTATTTCCTGATTGCAGCTGTCAATACTGGCTGCTGACACTAGCGGATGGATCCCTTTTCTTTCCTTCACTAAGTATATTTATTTTGAGAATTTTCAATTACTAAAAAAAAAAGTAGCTCCTGACAGCCTGGATTAATGATGTTTATAATAAAGACATAGAAATGCAAAAGGACAAAGAAGCATTCTTGTGTCTGATTTAGGTTTGGGAAGAAAATTCATTTATTCTGACACGGCATTGGACGCATAAGAAAGACACGTATGACTGCATTAGTAATTTTTACACATATTTAAGAAAGAAAAGCAATTATATTGCTGTCTTTTTAATGGAGTGCTGCAATAAATGATAGTGTTTGTTCTTCTTACAGATGAAGATCAGCTCCGTGCAAAGGGCTATGACAAAACACCAGACTTCATTTTGCAGGTGCCAGTTGGTAAGTCCTTGAGCTTGATAAGCATCTGGGCATAGAGGGAGGTTTTTTTCACCTGTTACTATTAGCAAATGTTTTCAGAGTAACTTATCTTTATGACATCATTCTGAAATGGGTAAAACTGCTGGAAAAGATTATCTTGAATTACCCCATAGTTGGTTGAGATGTCTGTGCCTCAACTCTTTCCAAATTCTTGAGGAGTGAGCATGCCTCCTAAAGGCATTTTTGAGATACTGTTTTCAACTCATTTCTCTAAATTTTGCATTTTAAAACCTAGTTTTGCCAGGCAGCCAGGCACACTTTGGTCCTGACATGTCACGTGTCAAGCTGCAGAGCAGCACCTTGAACACTAAGGAAGGAAATTTTGAAGAATGTGGTGAGAATGACAGGGTGAGATGGTAGCACCAGTGTGCCTGGTGTTGAACTCATACAATGTTGTCTTATAATAACGCCCATGGTGAATGGCAGAGGCTAAACCCCTGCTCATTAATGTGAAGAATAGAGAGCCCAGTGCATAGTTGAGGATTTTCAATCTTCCCTCTCCTTAGCCGTGTATTAGTAATGCTTTGTCCCTTAGCTGTGGAAGGGCACATAATTCACTGGATTGAAAGCAAAGCCTCATTTGGTGATGAATGTAGCCACCACGCCTACCTGCATGGCCAGTTCTGGAGCTACTGGAATAGGTAAGGTCCCATTATTTTTCTCTTAAGATAAACGATACTCAGCTGAAGTCTCATTAGAAAAAAATATTTTGTTTAGCTGGTAAAATGCTAGGAGCCTTTTTCGCTAGTAAATATAGACTCTGATTAATGTATTCATTTCAGATAATTTAAACTTCTCTGCTTTCATGATGTTGCTTCATTTTTTAAAACTTAAAATCTGTGCTTAAGGTCAAAACTGGTATAGTCTATTTCCTGCTTTACAGTGATTACATTAGTGTCACTTAAGATACAGATAACAAGCTGTGGTGCATAATATGATATAGACACCGAGTTTTTATCCTTTTGATGTGGAATTTATGCTTCCTTTTAGACTCTAAAAATTAATTTATTCTCAGTCTCTGAAGACAGTATCCAAACTATATGAAAAATGAAAAAGATTTACATTACAACACTAGCAAACAGTTTACCTACCAATTTCCGTAGCCATCTTGATGAGATGGAAATTTTCACAATTAAAGGGGTGTGGGTGGGAACACATATGTCAAATACCTGCTGTATGCTTGGACCTGAGAGTTACTTCATTTAGTCCTTACAAAGAAGTTACAAGTATGTATGTGTGTGGAGGGGGTTTATATGTGTAGGCATGTCTGTAGTACATGGGTGCATCGAATATGTCCAGGAATATATGTCTAAGTGTGAATGAGGGTGTGAGGGCCCAACGTTGACATTGGATGGTCTTCCAGAGTAACTTACCACTTTATGTGTTGAGGCAGGATTTCTCACTGAGGCTAGAGTTCACTGATTCCAGATTGTCTAAGGATCTCTCTCTGCCTCCAGACTGCTGAGATACAGGCAATAATCATTCCTGCCTGGCTTTGACTGAGGTGCTGGGGATCTAAATTCAGTCCTCACACTGCTTTAGCAAAACTTTTCCACAGAGCCATCTTCCCAGCCAGAAAGTGACTTTTATCCCCATTAGGTAGATAATTACACTGAAACTCAAATAAGAAAGTGGTATGCTATTCTGCTAGCTATTACAGGCAGGCCTGTGTTTATCTCTCTCCCTCGTCTATCCCATTTCTAACACAAGTCATTGTCATCTGCAATGCAACTGTTGAATCTTTGGCCTTTTTATGTTTGCATTCTTGTTTGCACACCAGGTGTTTTCCTCCATGAATATAAGAGGTGGGTCAGGAGGCAACCTTTCTAGATTAACTGTGCTCCTCTGTCACTGGCCAGCAGTAATAAGATGGCACATGCCCAGATCACTAAGGAAAGAGATAGGAGCATCTGCAGGCACCAGTGTGGGTTGTGGGTGGGAGGCTATCGAATTTGGCATTATATTGTTACTCAGCTTTACAAAAGGCCAGCAGATCTCACCCGTGGCAGCTGTGCTAAACTACGCCTACTCTTCGCCATGGTAACAGTGATCATGACAAAATGCTGAATGTAATGGCCTTCTTGATTTTCTTGTGTAATTGTGCGTAGCATTCAAGCTTTACTTTACAGGGATGGAGGAGGAAAGTGCAAATGTTTTAGAATCAATGCTGCTTCAGCGTTTCCTGTGTTTTATTCAGCCATTATTCAAATTAGCAGTAATGTGGCAAATTGAATTTTAGATTTTTAGCGATTTTCTGATGAGTTTGAAATAGTAAAGAAAGCATCATTTTTGATAGTATAGGGAAAGCAATGACAAGAAAATCAAATTGCCTAAGTTTAGGTTACTAAAGGATTAAAAACTATTGATCATGTGAATCACTGTGCATTGAGACGGTTCCCCTTTGGTACTGGTCACATCTTTTCTGAAGAACAAATAGATGTTCAGTTTCAAATAATAAAGCTCAATTTAAAATGCCAAAATCATGTCTTCCTCTAAAGCAGCTCAACTATTGAGTGCCTCCTTCTACACCTCACACCATTCAGAGGCACATCAGATAGTTTAGTCACCCCTGTGGGAAACGTATGGATTCCCAACAGGGCTGGAAGTAGCATGAGTAGTCAATAATTTAATAGTTTCTGTCGAGTTAGATTGGGGATTGTTTTGTTTGACACAGGTTCTCATTATGTAACCTTGGCTACCCAGCGCTCATCATTGAGGCCTCAAACTCAGATCCACTTGTCTCTGCCTCCAGAGTGCTGGGATTTATGGTGCACAACACCATGCCCAGCTTCTTTTGTTGTGCTTTGGTTTTTGTATATTTTCTTTTTGCATTTTCTTTTTTATTCAGTATTTTACATAGAGAATTATTGCTTTACATACCTAACATATTCTTTGAATGTACAGTGGCAAAGCAGGCATATGATAGAGCATGTTGAATGGTAGGGAAAGTTAGCCTTGATTTTAGATATCTAGAATATTCAGAGAAGACATATTCTGCAGATAGCCACCAGTGTTATCAGATGTCTGCAGGTAACTAAAGAAATGCAATTGTGCTGAAGTGTAAAGGGGAACTCTGAGGCACTTGCTTAATATACATGGTGCATTGTAGTGATCAGAATAGATTCACCAGTGGCCCAGCATTTGTCCCAAGGCAATGTCACTTCTGTGAATGTACGGAATCCTAATATTTTGGAAACATGACACCTAGAACAAGTGATAAAGTTCTTAGCAATAGAAGAAATTTTTTTAAGAGTAGTTGAAATTCTTTCAAAGAGGTTGGCATTTGTGCTAAATTTGTGTGTGTTTGTGTGTGTGTGTGTGTGTGTGTGTAAGGGAGTCTCCAGTTAAAAAGAAAAGTCATGTGACTCTTAATTGTCAGGGTAATGATTGTATTTTCATGTAAAAGCATTCAATTCGTATTTTAAGACAATTTTTGGAAACCGCATTTTTCTACACCAGTGATTGCTGAATTTAGGTTAACATTTTTATAAGAAGTTTCATTCTTAATACAGTGTTTTTATTTAGTCTTCAGCCATGTTGAGAGTTGGTTATTTACTCCATCATTATTAAAATGTTTGATTTTTCTTGTCTTCCATGATTTTAGTTTTTTCCTCCCTCTATGCCAGAAGCTTCCTTGGTCTTTTTCACTGGTTCTTCTTTGTGGCCTTTGGGTAAAGGGGCCATAGGACTTGGTACCTACCCTTCTTTTATCTACATCCATTGCATGGGTAGTCAATCCCTCACATATTTCACTGGGTGATTGCTATTATATGCTACCTCTATATTGGTTTCTGGTAATGTTGACTCCCAGACCTAACATTGCCACAGATGCTCTTCCTCTATGATATCTACTGTGTGTCTTAGATTTAACATACATAAAACTAAACTCTTAATTTTTTTTCTTCAGGCTTATTATTCTTCCATCCTTCCTCAGTTCTGCTAATGGTGCCACAATTTGCACTCAGTTCAAAAGTCTTAAGTTTTTAGCTCGGTTTCCACTGTATCTCAATCTGTGTATTTATTATTAGCTCACCTGCTGCTGCCTCAGTACCCACGAGCATCTTTTAGGCAATTACTCTAGCTTTCAAAACCAATTTTCTCAGGTCTAGTCTTACAGTGCTGTGGTCAGCTTTTCATATCCCAGTCTTGAAAAACGTAAATTATATTGTGTCATTTTTCTGTTCAAAACGTTTCAGTGTCGTACTGTCACATTTAAAATAAAATTTCAACTCCTCTCTGGTACACAGGCCCTCTGCATGCTCTTAACACCACCACGCCCCCACCTTGCTGCCTCCAACAGTGTAGTAGATACACACACACACACACCTCTTCCCTAATAGCCCTTTTTATTTTTATGATTCCTATCAACCCAGTTTCCTGATTTTCCTTGAATCTTGATTCTTGTTTGTTCTTCAAGCCTACTCTGATTCATTCTTTGGCCTGGAACTTTCTTTGCTTGTTTCTCTACTTAACTTTATGTGATATTCGGAGCTCAGCTTTTTTCCCATCCTGGAAGGAAAACTTTGACCATCTAACCTAAGATATAAACTCCTCATTCAGTTCTGTCTCCAAACAGGGCTTTAGCCCTACATGAATGAATGAATGAATGGATGAATGAATGAATGAGAAAGTTAAGGAATAAATAAAAAGTAGTGAAAACTGCTATATAAATCTCTTCAAGAGCATATTTCATTTTATACTGTTCTTTTGAAATGTCTTTTCTTTCATTGCTTTGATATCAAACTTTAGAAATTTTTCTTGCCTTAATTCACCTTTAAAAGATTTAAATTCTGCAGTACAGTCACTTTTTGAAATAACATGTACTAACTCAAGAACATTTACTGCATTTCCAGCCCCCATTTTTTATGAGCCTTGACTAGCTCCTCAATGTGCTCCTTTCTGCCTTTCTCAGGTCAAAGAGCTAGTCCCTGAAAAGCAGCATTGGTCCATAATACAATCACAAAATGTAGAGTGCCACCAGAAAACATTTCTTCATGAAACCAACACTCAGAAGCCTTCTCCTCCTCTCTCTGTGCGTGTGGAGAGAGGTCTTTGACAATTCAGCTTGTATTGTTAAGTCTACTTTCATGTTCACTTGACAGATAGAGGAGGAAAGCAGTTCTGCAGTTGAAGGCCAGATTCTCTGCTCAGTTCTAACATACTGTCTGTCCATCAAAGGGTCAGGAAAATGAAAACCTGACAAAGAGACCCACTGTAATGATGACCCGTGTCCAGCAAGTACAGATTGAGGACATAGCACTCACACACATGTTCAGGCCTTCTGCTATTTTTGGTATCTTCAGGCTCATTGCCATCTCAGGAGCATCAATTTTAAAAGTGCATTCATAGGGAAGCTTTTCAGACATCATCTAAGCTGGCCAGCTGGAAATGATGAGGTTATATGAGCTTGAACTTAACCTTTCAGAGTAGTCATTCTAGAAGTTATGGAAGGAATATTGGGCTTGAATCTAGGTTATGCTGGTCTCATGCCTGGAAACAGCTTGTCTATCCCCCAGAACTCATTGTTTTCTTCTCAAGAGAATGAAATTAATAATACCTTTTCCACACTGTTATTGTCAGTTATTTAATACCTGTGAAGCACTTTCATACTTGCTGGAGTCAACAGATATTAATCCTCTCCTATCTTTGTCTTGCGTGTCACGGTTGGTGGAATTTAAGGTATTAGCAATAGACAGTTTGAATGGCCTTCTTTGACAGATAAACTCCTCAGGTAACTTTAGCGCTCAGCTTGGCTGACATCTTAGGAAAGCTTGGTGCCTTCAGAAGGACACATGCCTGTATTCTGCTGGTGATTCCATAGCACTTATCAAACATTATAATTGGTGTTTGCTTGTCATGCTCTCCGAGTTCATGCTATCTAGTTGTTTTATCTATCTTTAAAAGCTCAGAGATTGGCAGAATGCCTGTTACACAGTAGGTGATCAATGGATGGTTATTCGTTGCATGACTTGTGATGGATATACTCATACTTAACAGGCAACAATAATTTAAATCAACTGTTAAGGATTATATGAGACCTAGTAACATTAAACCATAATTGATTCCATTTTTTTATTCTTGAGAATGTCATCCTCAGGACAGTGGAAAATGTCTCAATTTTTTCAAACATTTTTATATACTTTGTAGGTGAACAAGCTTTTACAGCCCTATTTTAGAGAAGTATCATAACTATTTTATATGATTTTTAAAGTAGGCAGTGAAAGGTAACCACATGGCAAAAATGCATTTTGTAAAGTTTTTCAGATCAATATTTATAGTTTGTCTTGTTAAAATAGGATCTTACTCTATAGCCCAGGATGGCCTTGAGCTCATGGTAATTCTCTTTTCTCAGCTCCTTCAGTGCTGGGAATGCAGTTATGGTTTGTCTCAGTCAGCTTTACATTGGTGACTTCTTTTCCAAAACTTTTGACTTCTCTGGTTTGAAATTTGACATGGAATTCCTTGAAAACCTAGTAGAGAACAATTAGTAGTTTCCTTAGAGATGAAAAAAAAAATGAGATCAAGGGCAAGAAATGAATAGAAGTCTATTTCCTATGTAGGAATATAAATTTTAATTATTCATTAAGTCAACACACTTGAAATAAAATACTGTATTGTGAATGAAGGTTTCCAAGTTCAAATGTTAAGAATACTCATACCATGATAGTCCCTGGTTGTTTGTAGCAGCAGTGCAGATACAGAGGGCCGCAGGTATACTACCCTGTCTTACCCTTTTTTACATGCCACCTTAGAGTTGTCAGTCATACCTCAGTCCCATAGCCATGCCCATGCACATTTCCACAAACCCTTGCCTTCAGGCATAGGTATATACTCTAGTGGTTAACCCTGGAAGGGCTATCTTGGCTCCCTAATTAGCACATTTGATGTCCTTGCAACCAATAGTACCACCAGCTTCCTTTGGCCCTGGAGAATCCTCACTATGTGAACTGGATGCAGACAGAATGGGACCAGAGCATCTTTTAAGCTTATGTTTCTGGCGTGGACCCATCTTACAGTGTCTGAGGGACGGTATCAAAGGAAGCAACATGTACATCTTCCAAAGCCCTTTTTTGTGCTGGCATTAAGGTATGTGGAGATGAGCACCAAAGGAAATAAGACCTTAATCACATTGTTGTACTTCTACAGAGATTAAGAGCCAGGTTCCATCTGTCAGAGTTTTTGAACGTTTGGCTCCAGAGAGTCTACTCTCCTACAGGCAATGCTAAGCTAATACCTTCTGCCACAGAAATTGATTTGAGTTCATTTCTTCTCTCTCAGGGCTTTTTAAGATTAGTTATTTGTTCAATGGTCTAGTGATTGCTTTCTCTGGTCAGCAATAACCTGAGAAGAGGCATTTAGAACAAGGCTCCTAGGCAGACAGAGTTAAAGAAGATATGTTTCAGAGGATGGCCGAAGTTCTTCTTGTATTAAGATACTTTCAGGAAGCCTGCAATTAGTCAAATCACAGATTTCCAGTTATTTCAGTCTTGTTAAAAAGCAAGGCTGATCACATCTGTCGTAAGTTGGAGTTTGTGCCTCAGCAATAGAAGCTCGGGCAAACCTTCAATTATGGCAGCCTCAGAAGGCGCTGCTGCAGTACACTAACAAGCAGTCATCAACAACAAGAGACGGATTGACTAATAATTAGCCACTGTGCTGGAGAGGACTTCTGTGAAGGTAAAATATAATAATTTGCCTTTCCATCTCTCATAGTGCCGTTGCTTGTGAGATATTGACATCCCATTGTTCGACAAATACTGGACACTGTTATTAGCTAGAGCAACCTCAAAATATTTGATAAAGATGAGGAAAGTGTTTTCTGTGTACTTAGTACTGTCATGAGAATGTTTTCTCAGAGTAGTCAAACCATTTCATCTACACCTGGAATGGAAATCACAAGGCTTTCCCCAGCAGGAGTTTGCAGAATACACCATCTTTCATGGTTTGCAAGGATGCCTTTAGAAACAGGGCTGAGCAAAGAAATAGAAATGTAGTTTTGGGCCTTTCAAGTGGGGTTTGCAACAAAGAGCTGGTTGTTGTAAGATTGGGAAGAACTCTAAAAGGAAGGAAAATAATTCTGTTAGGAAATGTCCACAGGTCACAGTCTCTTTACTTACCTATGGAGCTGTGTGTCTGATTGCTAACTTTAAGTGTGTTGACGAGCCTTCGGAGGAAGACATATTAACCAGTTTCTCAAATCCCAAAAGCATGAAGTGTTGAAACCATAGCTGTTCCTACTGACCCCATGTAATGGAGTTCATATGTGTCATGCAGGGTTCATAAATGTTATAGCAAATGAAATTCACAAAGAAAGGACCAAGTGGCCATCAAAGGATGCAAACATGCCATCAGGATCTACCCAGACAGACGGGGGAGAAGGCTAACAGCCTACTGCCTGATAGTGACAGCGACAGTAGAGTTAGATCCAACAGTCCAATACCTTTCTTTGCAAACACCTTTTCTGTATTTCACCTTGCATTCATATCACTTGGAAAGAAAGCATTTTGTTCATATGGATATACACTTTAATCTTGGAGAGCAGATTTTATTGCTGTGATAAGGTCTGGGTAGAGCTAGTCTTTCTTTGGACCACCAGCTCCCAAATAATGACATGGAGACTTGTTATTAATTAGCAAAGCTTGACCTTAGCTTAGGCTCTCTTAAAACTTAAAATAAACCATTTATATTAACCTATGTTCTGCCACATGGCTCATTACCTCTCCTCAGTACCATAAATCTCCTGTACATCAGATCTTTACCAGAGTTCCTGTCTCTCCTCAGAAGTTCTACCTGTCATCTCCTGCCTACCTATTAGCTATTCAGTTTTTTATTAAACCAATCGGAAGGTGCCTTAGGCAAGTGAGGAAGAACACAGACATTATTCACAGAGTGTACAAAAAGATTATTCCAACATCTGAGCCGTGGGAAATTTATTTTGAAAACCTTCCATAGTATCGCTAGTCTGCACCTAGCCTTGAAGTACTGACCTAGCCTTGATTTTTTTTTTTTTGTTTGTTTGGATTATGTGTCTGTGTATGAGTATGTGAGGGCAATGCCCACAGAAGCCAGAGGTGCCAGATGTAAGTTGCCCAGCCTGAGTACCAGGAACAAAACTCAGATCCTCTGCAAGAGCAGTCAGAGTTCTTAGCCATTGAGCCATCTCTTTATCCACTAAATGGAAACTCTTAATGGATGTGTGGGGGGTGATCTTATATATTATGACACATTGGTTCCAAACAGTGAGTGTGTTCGGGCAATGTGTTATTCCAGAGGCATGCTGGCTATATCTTTGAGTGGTTGACAAGTGAGGCTTCATATAGTGAATTACAGAGACAGTATCTAAGTCTTGGTCTTCCTATAGATTCTATACCTATGTCCTCTCGGCTCACCATGGAGCTTCATATAAGTCTTGGTGAGAAATGTTGGTTAATGAGTGCACTAAGCTGAGGCTGAAAACGTCTCCAACACGTGAAGTATGAGGACTCACCTCTGTGTGGATGGACAAAATGAGTCAGGAGGCTCCTGTCTTGCTCAGGAGCCTTGCGCTGTATTCAAAATGAATCTGTAGAGTCAATATAAAAGCCTGTCATTGTACCCACACATCCACAATATATTAACTCAATAAATTCAAAGCTATGGAATCAAGGAGTTGATTTAGATGTTAATTTTAGTAATCCATTAAAATTCAGGAGGTAAGTTGGCTAAAGAAAATTTGTTAGGAAGTATATATTTTTAAATATTTAACTTAGGTAGAATTCTTATTTTATGCTAAATTAAAGTTTTCTCCAAACAAAAAGGCTATTTTAATAAATAATTTTAAGACAGCTTTTTTCAGGTATAATTGACATAAATATCCATATTTGAAGTATATAGTTGGGTAAGTTTCACACACACACACACACACACACACACACACACACATGCATACTCAGAAAAGTACCACGCATTAGATGCTGAGCTTGGCTAGCAGTCATTTTTCCTGTATATCCCTTTCAGAGATCCCAGGCCAGGCCCCACTGCCTGCCTTTCTTACTGTTGGTTAATTTGTATGTTGTAACATGTTTCTTTTTATTTTGTTTCTATTATTCTATTACCCTTCCTTTTTTTTTTTTTTTTAACTTTTTCCCCTTTTTATTTATTTAGTCAGCTTTTGACTTTGTTTTATTTTCTATGTGCTGGTCCTTTCTCATACTTGCATTTTCTCATGTTTCCTATTCATGGAGCTTTTCAAATAGCAGCACAGTTACTTCAGGTACACTCCTGTTGCTGGATTCCCTGTAGTTCCTAGAGCACATTCAGTTGCTGTACCCGCACTGCTATTTGTGCCTACTAACCTATAGGTAGATACTTAGTTTCTGGCTATTAAAAATAAAAACATGATAAGCAATTTTAATAAGCCTTTATATGACCAAACTGCTTTTAACTAAATACATACAAATAAAATTGTTGGGGCATACAGTGGGTTTATTTTGTTCTATGAATGATTAATTTGTTGTTCCCCAAGGATTATACCTTTCTCTATTCTCACAGGCTGATTGCTTGCTATGAGTGCTTGCTGTCTTCCCAATTGCTTGAAATGCTCAGTCTTTTGCACACGACTTTGTAATACTTTTGGAATATACCTCACTATGGTATCGACTGCATTTTTCTGATATTACGTATAGATTTTTTTATACTTTTTTGCTATCAATTTGTCTTTGGAGACACTGTTGCTTCTTCTGTAATGTGTATGCCTTTATTTCTTCTTTATTGTGCAAGCTAGAATCCCTTCACAGAAATGATTGGCAGTGATACACACACTTCTACTTTGCTGTAGATTTCAGAAGGAAGTTACTCTACCATTAAGATGTTAACTCTAAGTTTTTGCAAATATGTTTTTATCATATTGAGGAATCTCCCTACTATCCCTAATTTTCTTGGCTCTTAATTAAAAGTGGATGTTAAATATTTTTCAGAACATTTCTATGAAGCTGACCATATGTTTCTTTGAGATACTGTGGTGAATTATAGTGATTGATTTGGGGTGTCAAACTAATCTTGCATTCCTAAGGTAAAGTACTCTTAATCAACAAGCAATAACTTTTCATATAATTTGTTTTCTTTTATAAATTTTGTTAATTTTGCAGTAGCATTCATGAGCACTAGGGATTCATGGTTTACTTTTCTTTTTAAATCCTTTTCCAATTTTGATATTTAAAGGTATCCCAATCTTTTAGTATGAGTATGAGTCTCTCTTTATTTTCAGAAAATCTTTTACAGAGTTGTCAGTATTGTTAAGCTTCAAAGATAGTTGCCCAGCCACCTGGACCTGAAGTATATTGTTGTTCTATTGAAAAGGTTTATAATTAAGAAATCAGTGTAGTAAGAATTCCACTTACCTATCTATATTTATTACATAAAGTTAGGACTTTGTCTTTCAGGGAATTTGCCCTTTTATCAAATTATAGAATGTATCACTTGCTTAAAACGGTCCCTTATTATTTTAATGCTTGTGGACTTTTGCTATATCATCCTTTGTTAGTCCTCTATTAATATTTGTGGGGGGGGGGTTCCAGGTTAATCTGCCTAAAAGTTTCTTGATTTTTTGTTTTCACTCCAAAATGAATATTTGATCAACTTATTTGTTTACATACTAATGATTTTTCTTATTTTGCATTTGATTCTGTAGACTTTCTTTATTTCCCTTAATTTCAACTTTATTTTCTCTTACCTGAGTTTTCTGGGTTGGAAGAAAAGCTTATAGATTGTGGTTTTCTTTGTGTAGGCATTGGGTGCTACTAAGTCTTCCCTGGTCACAGCTGTGTCCTCTTTCTGTAGTTATTACATGCTGTGTATTCAGTTTTTTTTTTTTAAACTTTATTTATTTACTTATTTGCCTTGGTGTTTTGCCTGGAACTGGAACTACAGACAGTTGTTAGCTGCCATGTGGGTGCTGGGAATCGACCCGGGTCCTCTGGAAGAGCAGACAGTGCTCTTAACCGCTGAGCCATCTCTCCAGCCCCGTGTATTCAGTTTTTATTCTTATTCAAATCCATGTATTTTCTACTTTTCTTTTTGTTGTTGTTGTTGTTATTTTGATTTGGCTTCTTGAAGCAATATGATCTTAACATAGCCAAGATCTTCTAGAACTCAGAATGTATGTAGTTCAGCCTAGCCTACAACTCATCCTGCCTGTATATCTCATAAGGGGTAGGATTGTAAACATCTACCACCCTTTTGGCCTGTTAACCTCTCTTTTGGGTCACAAACTATTTTGTTTCCCAATATTTGAAGAACTGTTCTATAGCCCTCTATTGTTGGCATCTGTTTTGTTCAATTGAAGCCAGACAGCAAATTTGAATTCTTTTATATGTACTGAAATTGGCTTTACTGTCCAGACCACTATTATCTCTTTTCTGTATCCATTGTAAAAGAAAACGTGTTTATGGCTTTGTTGGATGACGTCTTGTGAATGTCAGGTGAGTTTCGATTAGTTGTGAGCATTTTTCAAGTTTTCTATAATTGTCTTTCTTTATCTGGAATTTTTCCTCCTTGGTTTACAAGACCCATGGAATGACAGTAGGAAATAGAAAATTTGAGCGCTAATTCATAGGTTTAAATTGTGTGCTGTTCTGTATTATGGCATGGTAAAATCTCACCTCATTCTTTCCATCTTGCTCATGATGTAAACCATACTCCTTCATCTAGTGCATTCCTGCTATGTACCCTACCTGCCCATTAGTTAGTGGAAGGCCATCTTGATTGTTGGCTTGACTGTTGAAGTATCTTGCTTTTTATGTCCAAGTATCCCTTATGTTACTTAGTAGGCCTCCACAGTACAAGAGTAATGATGTAAAAGAGGCACCAGGGTGGAAAACAGGAAAGGCTGGCATGCTCAGGGATGCTGCAGGAAGCATCGTGCATATAGACTTCAGTGCTCTGTTTTGGGGCATCCTGTCTCATGAACACATCCCCACCATGGGGTCAGGGTATATAGTGTACCCTTATATCTCTGCATTTATCAGTACTCTGCTGAGGCAGACTAACTCGCTGTTTGTGGAATCAACTGTGTCCCTTTATTTGTTACTTCTCTTCCTTGATAGAATAACTGACAGAACCAACCCCAGGGAAGAAGGATTTGTTTCGACGCAGAGGTTCAGAGGTATCAGTCAATCATGGCCAAAGGGGTGTGGGAGAGCAGCTCACATCATGGTAGAAAGGAAGCAGAGAGAAGACAGGGAGGGCAGAGACGCCTAAAGTGATTTATTCTCCCAGCCAAGGCCACCTCGTGCTGTCTCCATCATCTGCCAGTAGACTCTTCCAACATTGGATCCATCAGTGAGCCAGTCGGTTCAGGGAGAGCATCATCTAATCCTCCCCTAGACCTCTGCTTTACTAATGGTCCAGCATTTCTGTCACAATTAACATCTCACAGGCTCTGTGCTTCTGGTCCCCTGCTCTGTAAGTTCCAAGTGGTTGTTCTTCCCATTCTCTAAGCTAGTTTCTCAGCTAGGGAGCCACTGTGCTGCTCACTCTCTGGAAATTATCTCTTCTGTAGTAACTGGGATGATCAAAGCTGTCACCTCTTCTATTTCTACCCATTCATGGATCACCGTGGCTGTCTCATACTCTTATTACAAAACAGAGAACTTTATGCATTCTACTTCATAGAAGAGTATGATTTCCCAAGTCAGCAAGCAATTAGAGTGAAGCAGAAGCTTGCCATTTGCCACACTCAAGATAAATTAAATCTCTGAGTTCTTGATATCCATTAATATGAGTCCTGCCCTCTCCCTTACACTCCTTCAGTCCACTCTGTAAGATCTGTGTGAATTTCATTTTGCCTCCCTCTTTCTCCCACCCTAGTCACTGATGCTCAGATGGTTTTTGATTTTATTCTTCCTCATCCACATTCTGCGTCTATACTTGATAACCCCTGTTTGCTTTTCTTAAATTCCTGTCTTCATTACCTTTCTGTATGTTAACAGCGGCTGTGGTAATTACCACTCTCCATAGCTTGAATTTAGTCTTATACCATATATAATATGTCGTTCAAGTGATTGTGAATTTAAAAATTCAGCAGGGACTAAAGTGAAGGCCTGGCAGTTAAGAGTACTTGCTTCTCTTGCAAAGGATCCAGCACCCATGCCAGTTGGCTCTCAACTACATTCAATTCCAGATCCACAGGGTCCGATCACCTGTTTTGGCCCTTGAGGTTACCTACACCCAGATGCACACACTCACACACATAAATAAAAATAAAATAAATCTCACCTTTAATTCCAGCACTCAGGAGGCAGAAGCAGGAGAATCTTTGTGAGTTTGAGGCCAGCCTATTCTACAGAGTGAGTTCCAGGACAGCTAGGACTATTGCACAAAGAAACCTTGTCTCAAAAAACAAAAACAAAACAAAACAAACAAACAAAATAGCTTCAATTTAAAGAAAAGTCCCTTTATTTAGTAAAGAGAATCATTTAAGGATTCATAAAGTTCATAAACTAATGTTAATAAGATTCTATCTTGATCTCCCTTGATGGCTTCAGCTGTGATCATTTAAGGGCATTCTGAATTGATTGTGGTTAGGAAAGTGAAGTCGTTCTTTGTGGGTAACAGGCCTCTAGGTAAAACCATAGTAAACTCCGTACCAGCCTTTAGTCATTCCTCTCATTGCCTTTCATTAAATGTGAACTGAATATCTTCACCACTAAAAATTTCTCTTGCAACAAATTCCAACAAGCAAATTCATTTGTAATAGCAACATTGATGTGTGATTAAACTCTATAGATTTTTGTTGAGTTTGTATATCGAGATGATATAGTGTGCATCTTAGAGCATACAATGTAAGCAAAGTTCAATCTTGTCCTTAAGAAGTTAATTCAGTTAGCTTAGAAAACAAACCATGTACATACATCTTAGAAATGGCTAACAGTGAGCCCTGGATACACTGAAACACTGGTTTGTGCCCTTACATATATAGTTCTGGTTTCCTTTAAGCTTCATACTTACCTTGTGATGGAGATGGCCATATTGTGTCCACACGTAGTATAAGAGCATCTATACATGAAGAAGGTAAGTGCACAGGTCAAAGACATAGAAAACGATCAGGGAAAACAGTGTAGTAGAAGTATGGTATGACCAGGTCCTGACTTTTGAATGGATTTTCAGGTAGCAGTGCTGAGAGTAGACAGAGATAAGAAGCTGAAGATAGAAGAATATTGTCCTCATACTGAAATAACCTGCTAGATCTCAAGTTATAGTGCCAGCCATGGGAATAGAAAGGGACTGCACAAGCACCACGAAATGGTAGCAATAGAATTCATAGAATTTGGCAAGTATCACCAGTGTCACACACAGTATCAATAAAAATGTATTGAGGAGAGTGAGACAAAGATAATTTGGGGGTTTTAATGTAGCTGGGAGGGAAAGTAATGGTGTTATTAAAGAATTAATAGGTGGAAAATAATGTACATTAGCAGTCACTTAGGTTGAGCTGTTTAGAAATGTCCTGAGGCAACTACTCTGTGGGAAGGGTCCAAGTGGTGGGAAGAGACAAGTTGACTTGGGGACAATCTGCAGTGGAAACAGTTGTGATTTTTTTCATAGTGGGAACAAATGTTTTTAGTTTAGTAAATACCGAGAGAAAGGAGCTAAGTGCAGCATGACATCAACAGTAGAGTTTAAGGAACTGATTGGCAGTATTGATGGTCAAAGCAGCTAGAATGATTTCTAAACTGTGCTTGCTCTCATCTTCAGTCCCCCTTATATTTGAACATTTATAAAATAATTTCAGCCCAGTTGCATCATATCACATTCGCTTCCCACTGTGAGTTATGTACATTTGAAAGTTACACCAAAATGCACGGACCTGCAGCTTTTAGCAATCACATTTGAAAGCAGCCTTGGGAGTTGCATTTGTCAAGCAGCTAGGAAAACCATTCGTGCATACCCTGCATCCAAAGCTCCATCGCAGACCAAACATAAAGGTCATTCTTCTTCCTGCAGTGTGATGGTTTGTTGATGTATTTTGACATACCAGTACAATGCTGAAAGGGTCTGACCTTCCTACAACACTCAGGGACTCAGGTTGGGCTGGGATACCTGACACTCTGCTGCTTTTCCATTTTTCTTTCTCTTCCGTCAGAATAACATGTTCCTCAAATGCAGACTGCTCCTTTCCATGCAGAAATAGTCAAGAATTTAAAGGGATGTAAATGATTGCTTCAGAAATTTCGCTTTCTTTTATTTTTCCAGTTACCATAAAGCTAAATTCCTATCCTGAAACTATTAATGCCTTTAATTTAAAAAATTAAATTAGTTTTTCAAAATGACAAATGTGAATGGGGTGTTAATAGCTAAAGCCTAAACAAATGAGGGCTATGTGCTGTAATGTTTGATAGCTTCTTTCTCTCTGCTGTAGAAGCCAAGGTTGGAGGGCTACCTCTAAAGCATAAAAGGAATGGACACAGGCCAATCCTAGGGAGCTTGTGAAGTAATTACCTCGTAGGTCTATCACATGTTAAAAAGGTAAAAAGTGGGATAGAGGCCCAAGCTCTGTAAAAAGAGTGAAGGGGTGCTCTGATTGAGTGGATGCCTACACAATATCTTACTGTACTACCATGGTGTTATGGAGGCAGGAAGGAAAATGTTTACTATTAATGATCTTGTAAACCTTATAAGTAATACATCTTTTTATTAAAATCCTCATTTATACTTAGAGATATTCTTGCAGTATCTACAACTGGTCAGTATAAAACCAGTGCAGTAATAACCTCCAAGCCTTTAGATTGTACCCTGCAAATTGTTGGACATTTTATGTATTTGTCATAATATTGGGAGGAAATAATATTCAGTGTATCAGAATGATTTTCTCCAACAGTGTTAACTGTCTGTTAAATGAAACAAAGATGCTTTCATTCATGACAAGTAAACATTTTAACAGAATAACTAAAATTAGAACTGGAAGTTTGAGGTATCAAACTATTTTAATTATTCTCCTGTTTTGCACAGAAGCACCCTGGCAACTATATATTTTGATTGAATTACTTTTCATTTAGTTTTCTCTATCATTTCAAATGTCTTCATGTCCCTGAAACCATTTTTCTCTACTGAGAAGGCATGTTCTCCCTGTCTACCTGATAGAATGTCTCCAGCTTCAATTTCTCTGGTACCTACTGCTCAGAGCAAACCTCTGAGTTCATATGCGAGAACTGACAGCCACATCTCTTTCTACCTGTGCAGGGCCGTGATGCCACCCCAACAGCCCTTACCTTTCAGGATTTTATGTAGCTTTTCAACTGACATTTATATCTGACATTGTAGATACACATCTCATAGTAGGGAATGGGAATAATTGAACATCTCTTTTCACTCCTCTGTTAGAAGGCTAATTACACTTAACTGTGCCAAGTTTTCTTGCTGGGACTCAAGAGGCCAATCTTTTTTCCTTTTTCTAAGCATTATCCATCCAATACCCATCTCTCTTCTCACTAATCACTTGAATATTCAGAAAATCCAAGTGAATTATAGTGAGGGCCAGCTTAAGATGAATGTTTTCTAGTACAAGAAATGATCTTTTAACTATGTTTTGTTAGTAATTAAATGTCTATATTCTTCTTGCTTCACATTCACCCATAGGTGCACAGGCAGAAAATAACCCAACTGTTTATAGCATTATGACCTTCTGTCTCTCTCTTTTCCTTAAAACGTAACACTGCAAAGGCTGCCATGCTGCCAGGTGGCTGGCCTGCTTTTATACATTTTTAGTAGCTTTTCTTTTTTCTTCATTGTTGTGAAGGGGAAATTTTTTTATCAATTATTTTTAAAAGCAATAATTCATTATAGTTGATCATAAATGTCAAGAAGCAAAGACCCAGCAGAAGCATTTTGTCACTAATCATGCTGTTTCTCTTCTAATTAGTTAATTTACATTTTACAAATTAAGGGTAAAATTCAGACAGAAGATAACATCATAGCTTTAACTGACCTATATTTGTATCTGCCAAATTTAACTTAATTAGAAACGTGGATGCTGTTTGTTTTATCTGTCAGAAAAGCTCATCTTTCGCTTAAAAGAAAAAGAAAAAGACGTAGACATACTTTTTTCCCCTCAGCATTTATCATCTAAATAATAGTCTTGCCAAGATGGCAGCCTCATAATAAACTCTTTTCAGTGGAGTGATGGGTAATGAAGCTTGCTTGTGAAGGCAGCGAAAAATGTTGTCTGGCCAAATGCATGAATATGATGGCTAGAGAATCAGTGGACTTTCTCCATCATCAATCTTTTTAGTAGCCTCTTGCACATCTGAATATTTTGATAGATGATCTAATAATTGAGTTATCTATCTTTCTAACTATCAGAGTTGCATAAAAATTATTCTCTCATGTTACTGAATATTAAATATATTAGGCATCCAGTAAATTTTTCATACAAGGGCCAAAAGGTGAAAAGTTTTTGTTATTCTATAAATACTTCTTAATATATTGAATGTTAAACCCTCTGAATATTCAGTTGCTGTGTCTCTCTATGAGGCGTGTGCATGTGCTTCGGAAAGAAGAGGTTTTGCCTATTGTAAGTAGGACAATTGTTGTTACTCTAGCCAATAAAAAGTAGAGCCTGATAAATTTGTAGGTACAACTCACTTGCATAATGGATTACACCTGGACACAAATATGCTATTTATGTACTATGTCAGGAACAGATTGACTATGCCATGATTTTCCATATAGAAAACAATAGATGGCATTGGTGCTGAAGTGACCGTATGATTTTGATATAGCAGTCATATTTATAGGAAGGTCATTTTAACAAGAAGGGAAACAAAGCCACCTGATTATTTTGTAGTACACAAGTAGCTGTCTCCCCTTGTATGGCTTTATATGTGTCATCAGTTCAGGAGTGCTGTTGTGTGTTTGTCAATCATCAAAGCATATCAACAAGTGTACCTCTCTGAGCTCGCAGAAGTGGGAAGGAAAACTGGCCTGAAATAGATGAGCTGTAAGTAAGATTTCCTCCCTAGGCCCTCTCCCACCATCCTCATTTCTTCAAGGTAACCTTGCAGTGATGACTTCCCATGTAGAATGTGGAAACAGTACTGCACTGGAAGAGCAGGCATTTGTTTGCAGGACTGCAGAGCTACCAATCCTGAGCATCCTGAAAGGCACTCAAATGAGCAGGGCCTTGTAAATTGGATTTCTATTAGGCAGCCCTGATGATAGCTCTTCATCAGTGGAATGGGAGAAGGAACTATCAACAGCCTCAGCTCTAAACACCTCTTCTCAGTGCTGTTCCCCACCACCCAGAATGATGCCAAATGCTAGAAGTTTCCAGAGTTAATTGTGTTTAAAGTTTTAAGTATGCACAATTGTTCTTAAATTCTTTTCAGCTTTGGAAGCACTGGAAATACAAGTCAACAGCACCATGGTCTGGAAGAAAAGCAGTGACAGTGTCTCAAACCTTCCTCTCCGTGGCTCCTGGCTAACTGTGATTCACATTGTGCCGTTTATAAACATGTCAGATGCAAACAGGCTTTTATTTCCCCCTGTTCATTCTCTGGATTAAAAATAATTGAGAAGGATAGTACCAGTTCTGGAAGTCTCTATGGGTTACATCTGAGGGGCTTTGACTTCAGCACTCTGATCTTTTCCTGGTTTGAGGAATTTTTGCTTAAACAATTTGTGCCTGAGGCTGGTGTTGGTACTGTAAGAACTGTAGTTGTTAAAGACCTAGATGTCTGCTTGAAATCATACCTTTAAAATAATTTTAAATGTTCACATTGGGCAGTGTTGGGGAGGGGAATAAACTATTCTTAATCAAAGTAGCAAACATCTGTGTTCTTTCTAGCCTGTCTTTTGATTAGCTTGGCCTCATCCATCACTAGTCTTTGATATGAACACCAAGAAGTCATGTCCCTTTGTTTTAAATGATAAATATGCCTTTGTCATGAATACTCATAGGCAGCCCAGGATTTACATTTGAATTGTCAGAGTGTAACTGCCGAACTCCTGTGATGAGTGATATTATTAGTGAAATAAAGAGGTTTTCCATTTGTCATGGATAGGCCTTAGATGTGTCATTAGGAGGCTACATGTAACCAGATTCTAGAATAAAGTTGTTTCTAGAACAAAAAGTTGATTCTAAAAAGTCCCACTATTTTTTTAAGATTTGTCATTTATCAGCAAGAGTTAATCTGCTGCAGGAGGTTATCTATAAGCATCCTCACTGTCATAGTTTACTTCTTTGGATGCTACTTATTTAGGCTTGATGGCTGATACTTCTCATCAAAACTAATACTTCTTAAAATATGGAGCTAGAACCAAATAGCCAGTGCCAAGGCTTTTCCTGCCTGGCTAGCATTACCCACTTCTGTCTTTCTTTGGAGCTCAGCATTATTTCTATGTCCTTGTTGGTTGCACATCTTAGGTAGGTTTCTTTGATTCCTTCCCAGACCTCAAGTACATCTGCTCAGATGTGTCTAAGTATCTATTGCTTACGTGTGTGCATTGACCTACACGTTCTCCCTCTGCACAACTGTGGTAGTCATCTAAATCCTGACTGTCATGTTTAGTTGTCCTCTTTGACTTTTCCTTCAAAAGATGAAGGCAGCTAAATTTTAAATGATTATAAAAATCACGATTTTTTTTCTTGCCTGCATTGTTCTAGCTTATATAGAATTACTTTATTTCTTCCTATAGCATTAGTAAAATTAAATCACTTTTTACATGTTGTATTTTTATAATTTCTTAAATTTGTAATTTTTATATCAACTGATTTTAAAGAAGGCAGAACCCAGACATGGTGTTTTATTGGGGTTGATAGTTCTCACAAGTGTATCTATCTGGTTTCTCTTTTCTTTGTATACATCAAAACTTCTTTAGCTATCATTTCAGAAATTACTTTATGACTCACCAAAAGACACTTTAAAGCAAAAACATATACTCCACTAGAATTTAACCTTCATCACTCAGGATTTGTTTTCTAATTCTTCTTTTAATTTTTTGGTATTTTCTAGATCCATGGTATTTTCCATGTTCCATGGAAAATAAAACTTTGTTTATTTGTTTCCTAATAGCAAATAATCACTTAGCAACTCCGCAGCCCAACTCCTTCCATTCATCAGGATTTATACTGTAATGTAAGTGGCTGAGTTTTTGAGACCCTATGGCTTTACCCAACTTGAGGACAATGATCCCAGTGAGCTTCTGTCTAGAGTTAATCAGCTGCAGAATTTGTAAACTGCACGTGTGTCAAAGTTGAAAATGTTAGTGCTCTAATAGAAGCTCGGAAAGGTTAGATCTGATAAAAGCCGTCAGCAGCTAAAGGAAGTGATTTATGGGAATGTAATGACATAAAATGCCTCATTTATCACTCATTTACAGATAGGTTAAGGTTCCGGTGTCATATTTTTAAAAACTTGACCACTTCAAATTGTCAAAATAGGTGCTTAATTGCCCTTCATCTCTTAGCTTTGAATTTATTTCATTTGAGTTTGGTAGTTTTAGCTATGATTATTTTTCTGCTGTTCACTTCATATGGTTCCATTTAAAGTCATTCATATTTAGGATTTTCAAAAAATTATACATCACTGATCTTTTTGAAGTTTTATTAGCTAAAGCTGTCCTGAAGAAAGACTAAGCCAATCTTATCCATGTTAATTTATATTTTTATTTAAAACATATCATGAAGATATATTAATGTTTCATTTCCTGTTTTCTGTTACTTGTCACTTTTCATCAGCACTTCTAAATTTTCTCTCACCTTTAAAAGTCGAGGATGGTGTTATAAATTGGTTAACTGTTCTGGTAACTCAACTTAGTACATAAGCTGCACACTGGTTACATTTGGTGAGAACCTGTCTGCCCTGTTCAAACCATCCAGAGAGAGGGAGATATCTAAGAAACATAGCAGATCTTCTTTCCCAGAATGACTAATGAATAAGTTTTAATTATTTCTTTATATATTCTAGGAAATGTAGTTAAAAACTTGGTTGCATCATTTGGTTTATGAAGAAATATCTTAACACTGTTCAGTAAGATGTTAGTCTCTGCTGTATCAAAAGACCATGAAATAAACAAATGAAGGGTAACCACAGTTTGGACTCTTTAATATATGAGATCCAGTTGCTTCAAGGCTTCTTGGAAAATATTCAATCACCAAATAGGTTTGCCTCTCTAGCACCAAAAATATATAGCAAAAGTTTGGTGGTTTTCAGTTTGTCAGCCCCTGGTTCACTTTCAAAAGAAGTCAGAGCAGTTTCTTCAACAAAAAAAAGCTGGAAGGTTAACCAGGGCAGTGAGGGAGGATACCAGGAAAGAGCCCAGAGATGTCATAACCTAATGTACCTGATTCCATCAAATGGTCTGCAGAATACAGTGTAGAGATAGTGACTGAACATTTGGTATAGCTGCTGTGAATTCTAGAAATTATGGTTAGTTCATTAAACAAGACAGTGCCATTGTGAAATTATGTGAGAAATTAAGTATGTAATTATGTCATATAAGAAAGTATCCCCAGCCAGACACTTAACAATATGTACTGGATAAGTAAATTGGCACCAAATACTTCCTTTAAATATTTGAGCAAAATATGTTAAATTGAGAGAAAGATCTTTAAAGGGGCTATAAAATTAGGAGGTGTGTATTTGACAGAATACAGTCTAAGCTTTTTATATATTTTAATTTTTTCTTTGAAAAATCTGAGTAAATTGTTAATCTTGCTCAAATGTTCTAAAGTTAACATAAAATTTATCTTTTAATATTCTTATAATTTTAGTATCTTTGAATTATGCAAAATAACTTAAACATATTTTTCAAAAACTCTTGAAAGTTTATCCAAGAAAGATAAAATTGTAGTTGTGATGTGTTAAGTCAGTAGTATACTCAGTATTTTTAATATAGAAAAAGTCTAAAACTTTTATTTATTAAATCAAATTTATCGAAAGTATGACAAAAAAAAAATCTCCAAACACAGTTCTTTGAGCTCTAGAAAATACCTAACTCCTATATAGGAAAATAAATTTGTGTTCCTTTACAGTGACTGAAAATGTGTGATTTCAAACTCATCTTTATGGCAAGTGGACTTTGACAATTATTAACATTGTAAGCTTTGATTTTTTAAAATCATTGTTTACAAACATTTTAATAGCAGATATAGTTTTTGACTTAGGAATATTAGAATTAAATGTAATAGTTTCTAGATGCCTCTTGCTCAGAAAGGATATGTATGTACTTAAGTGAAAATTGTGATTCCCTTATGGCCTTCAGAGTCTGTGCATGAGTGGCTGTCAAAGCATCTTTGCCTGGTTTTGTCTTTAAACAATAACAACAACACAACTGAAAACTCTGACTCTCAAAGCACACATTGATTCAGAATAGATGTCATTTTGATATAAATTTTTTTAAGAAACTCATATCCATATTTTTTTCCTTGTCACTCTATTTTATTTATTTATTTTTATTTATTTATTTATTTATTTATTTTTTCTTTCTATGTAAGATAAAAAAGAAAAAGAAAGAAAAGAAATTTGTATCCAAGTGTAGTTAAGTGGATGTGTTGTTTTTTCCATTTATCCATCACATTTGGTAATATAGTACATGAACATATTTTTCAACATAACCCTCTGGCATTATTTCTCTTACTTAAAGGAGTTTCATTGTGGTTTCAAATCCATGACTAGGGAAACTTCAGATTGCTTGTTTACATAATCACAGCAATCAGAATCATCCAAGTCTTGGAATCTCAGTGGCAACTACTGGGGCAAAGTATTGTGAAAACAACCCCAGAACAATGCAAGCTCATTTTCACATACCATCTCCTCTGTTCACTAACAGATAAAGAAAGAGCCCAAGTGTGGTTCCAAGTACTGTCTGCAGGAAGAAAAGGCTTGGCATTTGTAGAGAGCCTTAAAGGCCTTCCTGGGGAAATAGGTCTGCTTAAAAAGAAAAATTAGTTTGAAATTTCCAAGGAATCTTTAAAATGTTATAAAATTTCATCTTGTTTTCCATTGTGGGGAGGGATGATAATCACTTTGAGTGTTTTGAGTCATCTTTAGTTGCTTATAAGTTTTATGTATTTTCTAAAAGATCATTTGTTTTCCTCTGAGTTCAGTCCAAAAGCCTAATTAATATATACTTTTTAGTGCTGTTCAGCTGGAGAGGATTAAGTTGACTGTATAGGAAGGAGCTGCTTCTAAATGGTCCAAGTGTGGTGTTTATCTCTGTGGAGTTTACATTTTATTGCAACCTTGCTTACCTGTGTCAAGGCTTGGGAAATCATTCTGCCCCTTCCACACAAGCATGAGTCAGTATTTAAGCACTGAGTATACTCATTCATGTTTAAGTTGCTCTCATCTAGGACATTTGATTCAAAGACAAATCAGTCTCAGCAGGCTGTTCCATTAAATAATTACTCCTTTATTGAGAAACTGTGGGCCAGTGTTATCACCAGTCAATGATCAGTTATTCACAGTTAAATAAATGAATAAGTAAATAAATATTAATTTAGCGTTGTGTCTATCAGCCTCTTTACAATCCCTAGTGCTAGGACTTCCATTTAAAGTGACAGTGTGGAACAACAAACACACATCACTAGAGAGAGATATAGACACTAAAACTGTCTGTTCTCCATTGTTGTGTGTGACTTTCTCCTTTGGAATTACTGCTCTAGAAAAGATTCTGTGAGCTGCTTTGTTTTGAAAGAGTGTCTTGGTAGATTGGGGACCACTGGAAAGATTTGTTATGTTTGGGCTGTGTAAAAAAGAATGCCTGTGTGTGATAATGAGTGTGTGATTTGCATGTGTGCTGTATAATTCACAGTACACATATGCATTCATCATGTGATTCTTTTCAATATGATGAATTATGTCAGTTTATTGTGTGTGTCTCCATGCACCCCATCTCTTAATTAAGGCATTAATCACTAAAATTACCAAAGATATGTAGTTTTACTGTACTTTTAAAATTTAATGTTGATCTTTGCATAGTAATACACTTATTATTTCTAATTGGTAGACTATACTGAGACATTCTAAGTAAGGATTTTCATATTATGATTCTATCATATCAATTATTTTAAATATGCTTATTTTAATATATACTTAGAACATACCTTTAATCATTTTAAATCATTTTTATTTTAGATTAATTTTCCTAAATCACTAAAATTACCAGAGACATACATATGCATATTGTGATCAACTTTATAATTTAAAGACTATGTGTATTGTCTTATTGTGCTTTGAAAATTTGCTTGATTTTACATAGTCAGGCACTGTTTAGTTGGTAGACATGGTAGGGAAGACTGCACATCGTGTTCCAGTAGCATTAACTCCAGATGTGTCTGTCCTCCTGATACCTGCTGCCATACACGTTCCTACCTGGGCCATATAGCAATTGTCTCCTTCATTTGGGATTTATTGTTTTTAAGGTTACCATTAAACATTCTTACCATTAACATTAGCTCATTTTTAAGTAATAGACATTTAGTATCATACAAGTCAATCCTCTAGAATTCTACACATCGGAAACAAATTTGAACATGATGATGCTTTGCGATTGGAACAAGGGTTGTGGCCTACTTAAGAGTTTGGTGTTCAGAAGGAAGTGTGTGTCGCACACTGCACATCTGCTGTCTACTTTGGCAAAGTGTTTGCTAAATCCCTTCTCTGGTCTGGAGAGGTTATCACTGTCTCTCTTGCTTCCTGCTTCTCTGATGAGACAGAGGTCTCCTACACATGACTTCCTTCAACCACCCTGTTTCTCAGTTATTGCTTTTTTTCTCAGTTCCAAATGGTGATCTTTTATTACATTTCTTCCTTTCCTCAGTTTCCCTCTGCAAGTTAATGTAAGCTTGTGTAAAGAGATGCTGATGTGTTTTGTTCTCCCTACCAGTGTCCCACTTCTTGGTGTTCTTCTGCTGGTGGCTCCCGTCTCACTTACTGAACAGTCCCACGCTTCTGTCTCAGTGACACAGGCCTGCCTGTGGAATGCTGCGTCAACACTGAGTTTGTTATCTGCCTGTAACCTCTGCAGCTGCTGCAGCTTTCTGATTCTCCTGGAAGGCTTGAGAACCACAAGCCTAATCACCTAGATCACTGACACAGCATCTGGAATGCTAAACTACTCCAGAAAAGTGCTGCTGACCCCTCTTCCGTGTTTGTCTCCTTCCACTCCATTCTCCACATACTCTGCCAAATATCTCATCTAAAAGCTCACTGTCCAAGTGACACCTTGTTTGTCTCTGTCTCACTCTGTTTTAGTCTTTGTACTGGAACTCTGACCCATATGGGCCATATCAGTGGCTGCTTATCAAATGATTTCCTGTTGGTTCAGGAACCACACTAAGGGGCATCGCAGGGTGAGAAGGAAATTCCCACATTGTCTCTTAACTCCTTCCCTTTGTGCATCACCGTTTGGGGTACTTCTTCCAAGTCATCCTTCTCTGCAGTTACTTGTTCGAATAGCCATTTCTCCTTTACCATTCAAGCATGTTGTGTAAGGGGTTCCTTGCTATCATAAGCCTGGAAGCATTTACATAAGGAAAATCATTTTAAAATCTTGGTCAATCATTATTGCAAAGCAAATCACCTACAAAGAAAATTCAGGTTTCTTATCCTGAAACACTTTGAAGGATTTCCTCAGTCCCTCCCATTCCAGCCATATCCCACAATTTTATTTCACATACTATCCAATGTCCAGCCAGACAAACATGCTCCTACATACTACTTAGCTGTCAATCCAGGCCTCACACTGCCCTTTGACATGCCTTTGATCCTTCATATTCTAAGGCCTGCCTTGTCTGGTTTGTAAGATTCATCCATCTGAAGTCTATGCTCTAGCTAGTAAGTATTGCATTTGAGGTTAAAGTCATATTAGCAGCATTAGGAAAATGTTAACACTAATCTGTGTTGGCCAAAGTATGCCACTGCCATGTGAGCAGGAGTAGAAAGTAGACCAGTTGGCTTCTGTCATTGCTTAGGCAGGGACTACCCAGAGCACAGCACACCCTAACCCAAGAGGCTGTTTTATAGGCACCTTGCTTATGCTCGGTCCTTCCTGTCTTGCGCACTGATAGTCTCACTCAATTCACTGCATTCAAGTTAGGACTCTCCATTTCTATTAGGTTCTTCAATCAGGAGGCCACTTACAGGCCACCAGACAACTTCAGGATATTTATAAATTAGGTGATGGTTGCTGAGTTAGCTCATAAAAATCTAAGGCAATTTAACCCAAATATGACTATTTATATATAAGTAATTTTAGGGGATACTTATTTATAAAAGAGAAAAGGGTATGGAGGTACATATGCACATCTCTGATTGTTACGTACGTACAGTCTATCTATAAATTTTGCTTGAGACTATTTCTGATCCAAATCACCATGTCAATAAACGCAGTAGCTAGGGCTCAGAACTACTTCACGTGGCATGTCAACAAGAGTTTATTGAGGACCTTTTTCAGTTTCTAGGGTACCTTTATTCTGGATGCACTCCCAGTCTTGGTAGTCATTTCCTGTCAGGATCTTTTCACCTCCTTCTTTTCTTCACATGCTCTTTGTGTTAGTGTGCCCCTGGGCTCAACTCTGGAATTTTTTAATCTTTGTTCTTATGCCTGGTTATTTCATCTAGTCTCTTGGTTTTAAAGACTATCAGTGTACTAACATTTTCCAAAATTACATGTTTATCCCAACCTGGCCTCTGAACTTAAGGTCCATATATTCCACTGCCTACTCACATGTATGGTAGACATCTAAAATTCCACATAGCATAGTCTGTTTTTCAACAAAATGTTCAGATCATTAAATAGAAGTCAGATATTATTCACCCTCTGCTTAAATATCCTGAATAAACATCCAGTGGTTCCCTAGTTATCCAAAGTAGAAGCCAGCGTCAGGCTTTAAACTGCATATTCCCATCATTGATCTGGCCACGATTTCTATCGTGTTCCCCTCACTCACTCTGTACTAGCATTTCTGGCTTTCTTGTTATTCCTAAAATTGGACATATCCATTGTTATCCCCAAGCCCTTTGTCATAAACCACTTTCCCTAAGGGCGTTCATAGATTAATCTGAAAAGGCAGGTCAATGTCAGCTTCTTTGAGCCACCTTGGCCCTCCCTACCCAACCTCCCCCATCTATCTTCCCTGTTGAATATTTCCCCATAAGCCTTTCCATCTCCTATCATGAGCTGCATTGTTAGTTTTGATTTGATCAGCTAGGATAAAAACTCCACAGCATGGGAGACGTTGATCTAATTGTTTATTGTTGTATTCCCAAGATGAGAACAGTGCCTGGCAGGTAGTAGGCCCCTCATGGATGGCTGCATGTTAAACGAAAAGGTTTGCTTTTTTAGCAAGCACAATGTAGTTTTAGTTTTCAAATGTAGAACTGAGCCAATGTAAATGATATAATTTATTCATTTTTCCAACTTTGGTCATTCCCACAATTTCTCCTACTTCAAAGGCATGTTACATCTCTGATGTTGTATACCATGTGAAGAGTCATCAGTCTTTGAATTTTGTAATTGGAAGAATTTAAGACAGGTTGGCCTATCATTGTTATGCTTTATTATGAAAGAGCCTGCAGGTTCTGAAAGAAATATATCAACTTGAATAAACATAACTATTGTTATTATTTCACATGATGTTGGTAAGTTTAAGATTAGTCGATCAGATGCTATATAACACTGGGAAACATATCTTAACTGTTGCTGGCAAGTTTTGTGGCTTCAGAATTCACTGCACAAATATTCCAAATGTTACAAATTAAAGCAAAGGAGGAAACTGTTTCTTGGATCCAACCAGAAATAAATATGTACCTTCTTATTTCAATTTTAATTGTTAGGAATTATACAAAATTATTCTATTGAATCTTAAAGGATGCATAGAGCTGGCCTCTCCGAACATATCATATCTAACGAAAATGGAAATTTTTATTTTCCAGTCACATATCATGTAGTCTTATTTTCTTCTAATTCTGTTTGAATCCCATCTTAGATGCTATAATTATTACAAAGATCTATATTTTATAAAAATAGAAATTTGGTTTCATGTAGAAAATGACCTTGCTTGGGGCAGAATATCAGTGACTACAGTGATCTCAAAATACTTCCCAAAAAATGGCTGGTATATCAGGGAGGTATCACATACTGCATTAGAGTACTGAGGGCCTGAAAAGACTGTATAAATGAATCATGTTTATTTATTTAGCCCTACATTTCGTAAACATCTCTTTCTTAATAACTGTTGCAAACTCATGATTGGAATACTAATAAAAAGAAAAACATCGGTGGTAGACTGTGAATGAGGGAGAGGTGGGTTAGGCTACTCCTGCTAAGCTGACCTGCAAGGAGAAGGCACATCCATTTGGTCATCTCAAAGAGTGTGGGTGGGCTGGACATGTACTCAGTTGTATAGTGCCCACTCTACGTGCACATGGACCTGGGGTTTGGTTTCTAACATTAAGTCAGGTGGGCCAGGAGCCTAATGGCATTCTCTTTGATCACAGAGTTTAAAGTGAGATGTCTGCAAGAGCTAGACAGATGGCATAAAGGGTAGTGACCCTGAAAACAAGGAGTACTTCTGCATGTGCAGCCCTACTCAGTCCAAAGATTTGGACCTGAAAGTAAAACAGGCCCAGACGGCCAAACCTTCTAATTCTTCAGTATTTGAAATTAAGATTTTTTGTTTATTTCTCTATATAATCCTTGTGTGCTAAAAATCTGGAAGATGATAGATAGATAGATAGGTAGATAGATAGATAGATAGATAGATAGATAGATAGATAGATTTTAAAAAAAAGAAAAGAAAAGAAAACCTAGAAACCCTCATTCCCTGTGTGGGATGCACTTTACAAGGATTTGGTGTGATATCATATAAGGCATATAGCAATCTGGGAATGCCCACTTATCTCTGTACACCAGGTCCCTAGTAGAAGCAGAACTTTGCTTCCATGTCAATATAATCTTTAATCCTGAGTATAATTACAAACTAGTTTCCTTTACTGATTTACTCAAATAGTGATAATGGTGATTTCCCACTTGTAAGGTATGATGTCGGTTTACATACAGTGGACCAACACCAAAGACTGACATCAGTTTTTTTGATGCTACAGCAGTGGATCTGATGAAGGCACCTGAAGGAAAGAAGAGTAGGTTGTTTTTGTTCATAATCTGAGGATATAGTTGTCACAGTGGGGTTGTCAGGCAGAAGGAACTTTTGGCTACAGGTCACATTGCATCTGGTGTCAAAAACCAGAGCCAGAGCGGCAAGTTATTGAGCTCACATTCTCCTCAGTCAGGGATCTCAGCCCATGGAATGGTGCTGGTCATGTTTATGATGGCTCTTCCTCCCTCGGGGAATCTAGTCAAGGAGTTTCTGTGCTAGGTCATTCTACATTTTATGAAGTTATTAATATGAACCTTCACAAAAAGCAGAGTCCAGTCTAGGTATATTAGTTTGCTAGGACTGTTGTAACAGAATGCCCTGGGCTGAGAGTGGGACTAAAGACACGGTTACCTTCTCAGTTCTGGAAGATGGTGGTCCGAGATGGAGGTCAGTATGCCTAGATTTTCCCCAGGGCTGTGAAGGGAGGGGTCCTTCCATGTTCTCTTCATCTTACAGATGGGTTTCATACTGCTTTCCTCTATTTTCCTGGGTCCTAACTCACTCTAATGGATGGACATGCCTGTAACTGAAGGTCATGGAAACCATGGCACTATGTAAATTTACTAACATACATGTTTTATTTTTTATTCTAAAGACTTTTTTAACCATTTTAGTTTTTAGGAATAAAAAGAAAAAAATATCAAGCATTTTGGTTTTCTCTGCAGTTTACTGGACCTTCATGAAATCCCTCACGAGATGACTGACAGTAGGAACTTTATGTATTTTTCTCATTTTTTCAATTTACTGAGAAAATCAAAGTTTTTTATTCCAATATGCTATTTATTTAAAGGAGTTTTCAAGTGAGTAGCTAGAACAAGGCAGCTGTGCTTTCCTAAAAGGCTCTTCAGAGATGAATTCCTCAGTGGAGTCAACAACTGACTGAATGCTGGTGCTTCCCCTGGTCAGTACCCACCAGCCACTTTTTTATTCTGGTTGCTTCATAAGGGCATGTCCTACAGTCTTCTATACGCAAGGCTGGTAAATGGCTCAAGGTAAAGTCCTTTGCCACCGCACCTGACAACATGAGTTTAATCTTTAGACCCTATGTGCTGGAAGGAAAGAACTTAGTCCCTAAAGTTGTCCTCTAACCTGCATCCATGAGTGTGTGCACATACAGTACACATACACACACACACACACACACACACACACAGATGTAAGGTTTAAAAAAGCCTAGGCATTTTATGCAGGGGAAAAAATTGAGTTTGTTTAGCTCAGAGTTTTGGAGATAAAGAATCTCATTGTTCTAGAGGGACATATGACTGCATCATGCCTAGGCAAGTGGATAATGGGACCATGTAAGTCATGTGCAGAAGGGAGATGGCATAAGACAGGATAGGAGGCAAAGCCTGTGGAGGGAACATGCTCATTCCTTTTATAGTATTCATTCTGACAGGAATAAAACCATGTCTACTCTAACTGTTCCTTTTCCAGGAAACAGCAGTAATCTTTTCATAAGGGTGGAATCCCGTGAACTAATATGCCCTGCTTAGATAGTTTACCTCCTCTCAGCATTGCCCCATTGGGGTGAATCAGGTAGAGACAATCTATTTCCAAACCCCAGGACAGAGAAAATAGCAGCTAGGAACATTAGCATCCACTCCCTGTTTGTTGAGAAGCCAAGAATTATTGGGTCTCAACGTCTCTTTGATTATATCCAAAAACCACTTACTCCCCCAAGCTAGGCAAGGACATGTCAGTCTGTGTGTCTGATTACCAAATTGGAGGATAGGGTAGTTAGTGCTCTGGCTACTTTTATGTCAACTGACAAAAGCTAGACTCATCTGAAAGGAAAGAACCCCAATTAAGGATATATATATATATATATATATATATATATATATATATATAATCCAGCTGTAGGCATTCTCTTAATTAGTGGTCAATGCAGGAGTACCCAGCCCATTATGGGTAGAGCTATCCTAGGGCTGATGGTTCTAGGTTATATAAGAAAGCAGGCTGGGAGCTGGAGAGATGGCTCAGCTGTTAAAGGCTAGGCTCACAACCAAAAATATAAGAAAGCAGGCTGAGCAAGCCGTGAGAAGCAAACCAGTAAGCAGTACTCCTTTGTGGCCTCTGTATGAGCTCCTGCCTCTAGGTTCCTGTCCTGTTTGCATTCCTGTCCTGATTTCCTTCAGTGATAGACTATGATGTAGATATGTTAGCTAAATAAACCCTTTCCTCCCCAAGGTCCTTTGGTCTTGGTTTTTTATTATAGCAGTAGAACCTACTCATCTAATTCTTAGCACCTGTTGTGTTTGCTGTTTTAGATACCAGAAATGTAGCAACAAGTAGGAAGCCTGCCTGTAGGGTGCTCATGCTAGAACAAGAAAAACAAAAAGTGAATGAGTTGAGGAGTGAATGAATACTTGCCAATCACAGTAAACAGAGAAGGGAGGGGCTTTCTGTCACAGTATGACAAGATAAGTTTGCCGAAGTGTTTGTGTTGAATGTCAGAGTTGGATCCCTATACATTTCTAACTTAGACTGTAACTGAGTTTTGGTTTGTTTGGGTTTTTTTCTTCCTTTTGTGTATATGGTATGCATGTTTGTATGAATGTGGGCATATGTCTGTGTGTGGGTGCTCATGCATGTGTGTTTGCATGTAGAGATTGATGATGGGAATTGAGCTCAACTGCTTTCCAGTTTATGCATTGTTAGAGTTTCTCACTAACCCAGAGCATCAATATGGCTACTCTTGCTCACCAGTTTGCTCTGGGGATGCCTTGTCTCCACCTTCCCACCTGGCATTTACAAGGGTTCTGGGTATCCAAAGTACTGTTGTTGATTATGAAATAGAGAAGAAAAACTAGTTCAGAGAAAGTGGGAAAAAGAAGCATCAGAACTGAGGGCTTGGATAGTCCCTTTTCTTTGCTAAATCTGGGCTCAACAGTACAGCATTGGTCATAGAAATGATTATGCTTAAACACTGAGGACCATTTAGGTCAGTGTTCTTGTTTGGAACTTAACCTCTGTGTAGAGGCTTTGTATAAAGTCTAAAGGACTATTTTGTTTTGTTTTTTTTTCCTTAACATTTCATTTGTGTGTGTTGGAGACTCACAGCCTTGTGATTTATATATATAATGTTTAAGACACTTAGTGTTGAACCTTAATCTATGCAGTGGAAAAAAAAGTTTACCTTGTAACAGGTATTGTTTTAACCTTATAACTATTTACTGTTGTATAACTGCTTCCTACCACTAACAATTCCAAAATATTAATAATGGACATAAATAATTCCATAAGTACCAGATTGCTTTTAATAATTAGGACTCATTTAATTCCCTTTCATCTTCTCATATATACCCCCTATTTTAAATTAGTGAATGTAGATTTTTATGAACATGAGAGTGTTCAAGTATATGTACATAGGTGTATATAATGCACATTTGGCAGAAGGTAAGTAGAGATACTGGAGCTGGGGAGTGATCATGAGTAAAGCAGTGTGTGCTGAGTTGAGTCAGGCTTTTAACACAATAAGATGTTTTGCAGACATCTCTGGGTCTCAGCTTGTAATGTAGCATAGCCACCTGCTGCAGTGCAGTATTCTGTGTTCAGTGGGACACTAGTGAGATTCCAAACGCTTGTGGAGGGCAAAAGCCAGGGATTGGATAGTGTGTCTCCTTGCCCAATACCCCACATCGACTTTTAGTTTCTATTTTTTATGTTTACCTTCTGCCCCTGCCCCTTATGTCATCTGCTTCTCAGTAGAACCACAAAGAAAACTGAAGCTTAGAAATTTTACTTTGCCCAGATCTCAGGTCGTGGAAAAGATTTTTGTAATAGCTTTTTATTTAAATAACTTTTTGTTGTTGTTGCTAGCCCTCAGGGTTAATGTCAAAGTAGAAGGTTTTTTTACTGGATCCTGCTGACCTCCAATCTAAGGATGTATCTGTTTTTTACAAAAGCATCATCAGCCACAGACTTGTAAAGTTCACAGACAGCCTACAGACCCAGTATGTTAAAGGAGTGGATTTTCCTGTTGCCCTCCTTTCAACTTTAACCTCCAACCTTCTCTAGCATGGATCATGACAAATAAAACTGCTGAGGTTTGACAGGAGGATATAAAGTCACTAGGCCATCGCATGGAAATGACCAGGGATTCTTCTCAGCCCAAAATAAATATTCTGAGCTGGATTTTTCCAGAGAAAGTCACAAACAGTCATATCACTGTAGTTTTAATAATTATTGGTCCAAAAAAAGAAGTATACATATTAAATGATGTTTGACAACTCTAATTTAGTTTTTTTGTTATTGGTTGTCTTTGACCATTAACTTGGAATTCTGTTCTTAGTTTTAATGTATACGATTTCAAGCAAGCAACATGTGATACAATATAAACATGACATTGTATACAGCCTTCTAAATGAGTTTTTAGCTTGTGATTAAGACAAACCATATGATAAAAAGCAAACTGTGTTTGTATTGCCCTACTACTGACTTAAAACCATCTCACCTACAGTGCCTTCCATCATTTCACACGGGGACATGGGCTTACAGAGCACCTCAGGCTTCCTGAGATTTCACGTATTTATGTAGATTCTCAAAGAATCCAGCTGTCTAGAGAGTTACTCATTCTACACTGCACAAACGCTGTCTTGTGAAATCTTTGGAACTGCTCCATTAGAACTAGGCTTTCTCCCTACGAGGTCTGAGCATTCGGAGCATTAGGAACAGGCAATCAGTTGACCAATCAGCAGTATTTGACCAGTGTTTAAATAGATGAATGTGTGTGTGTGTGTGTGTGTCCATGCCTTCTTTCTTTGCTCTGATTTTCTCCTATTTTAATCTTTTCATCAGTGTACCAAAACAGGAAAGGCCAGAGGAGGGGAGATGCAGAATGTGGAAGTCATCACTGAGATTAGAAATGGAGTGAGGCACCCCAGGTCCACCTCTGCAGAGTCTCCCTCTCCAATTATCCAGGATAGCATCCACAGAAGCACAGTACTGGCAGGGTGAGAATCCAGCTGTCTCTCATCATAGTGCTCCTCTCATCAGAAGGAGGAACCTGAGCTCAGACAATATGCAGCCTGAAGTGAGGGACTGAGAGCAGAGATAAGGGATGGAACACAAATACTGATGATGATAACAACTAAGACTAGTGAGTGTGACCCATCATCATAGAGTTGCTAAGAAACTGGAATTTTGTTTGTTTCTTGTGGAAGCATTCTTGACACCAACAGGAGTCTCCCTCCCTCACATGAACAGTGTGAGCCATGGACAGAGGAAGACTTTCACCATATCTACTATCATATTTACATAACATCATAATGTATTGCATTTGTACAGCATTCTCAGATTCATTAATGTGTTTGAGGCTAGCCATTCCTCTGGGAAAGTGAAAGCATCTCAAACGGGTCAAAAAAGCCAAGACTCAGAAAGAAAATGTGATCTACTCAAGATTAATTCATTCATATCAAAGGCAGCATTTCTTCACTTACTGCTCATCAAAGCTGTTGCTTAGCATTTCCCATGTGCCTGGTACCCAGGGATGAGTGGGCCCTGCCTGTGAGGTATGGGGGAACACTTGGGCAGAGCATGTGCTGTGATCAGCTGTCCTTATTCCTGGGACCGACCAATTGAAAATTCTCCTGTTTTAACCTCCCAATTGACCAGTTCCAAGACTGACAGCTGTAGCATAAGAGTCCCAGCCTCACACACAGCCTGTGAGAAGGAAATGGGACCAAGGGACTCATTAGAAAGTCACTGGAGCCGGAGCTTTGAGCTCAGGGGCTATTTGCATGAACAATTCTGAAAGAAAAAAGAAAAATTCATGGATATGACGAGGAAAAGCTTTAGAGTTTTTAAGAATAATAAATGCCAACCCTCCAACTTTATTTTGCTACTTGTTCCCTGTGTTATTAGAATAAGTAAGCCTCTGAAATTTGTGTGGTAGAAAATAAGGGGAACCCAGATTGATTGAGGTATTTTAAACCTTCAATCAGTATTTAGAAAAGACTGTTTCTCTATTTACTGTATGTTCTTTGGATTTGGTTTTATCAAGAAATTTCTTCCTTGTGTTCTTATTGATGAAAGCATAGACAGACAAACAGATCACTGATAGTTTTTAAATAGGCAGATGGTGCTCAGTGAGTTTAGCTCATCCCTTGCAACCATAGAAATGCTTGAGTAGTTCTGAGAACAGTGTTCATCCAGTAGTAGCTCCCTGTACCACCCTGGTAGAAAAGTCTAAAGTTAGTCTGGCTCTCAGTTTACTCTGCAATTTTTCTTTTTTCTTATACCAGCTTAGTGTCAGTTGAGAGCATGCATATAAATAAATACAAGATTGGAAGTGGTTGGGGTACTCCTGAAAAGAGGCAGCAATGAGGTTAAGATCCTGATATGAATTCCAAGCTAAGGTAAATTTACATTAAATGTCTGTTATTTAAAATGCTGGGTACCAGCAGTATTAATGATTTAGGACTGTTTTTATTTGTTTATGTTTTGGGAATTTTGAAAGTATTTTCCCCAGCTGAAATATCCCAGTCCAAAACCCCCAAATGATTCAAACCCTGAAATTCATGGGGTTATTCAAGAAGTTTGGAGTTTTGGAGCTTTTTGGATTGGGTGTTCAGCCCATGCTTTCATCCCAGTTTAGGGATGCAGACGGGAGATCTTTTTGTTGTAGTTTTCTTGTTCTCTAACCTTGCAGAAGGCAGTGGAATCATCATTTTTCTACTAGGAGGGAGTGAAGTCATAGAAAGGTTGTGACCAAAAGGGAGGTCTTCAAAAAAGTTGATTTTAAAATTATTTTCTGTAATTCTGATGTGTTCAGGGAAGTGTTGCCTTACAAAGAGAATTGTGGGGTGATGCACTAAAATCAGAATCAGAGGGACCTCTGTGAGTTTGAGGCCTGATCTACATAACAAGAGCCAGGTTAGCCAGAGCTACCTTGTCTTGAGGGAGAAAAAAGGAAGAAGGAAAGATGGGGTGGGAGTGGAGGTAGTCTGGATCAGAAATTACTGTTCAGGTGGCTTTGCCACATTTGGCTTTGGTCGAAATTACAAGCTTTCACCTATACAGTGGGTGAACATTTAACTCAGGAAAAGCAGATTTTGGTACTGGCTCTTCTCATGCAGTGGTTTCCTTGGAGACTGATTTACTGCAGGTCTCCTATCTTAAGCTCCAGTATGAAGTATGTTTCAATTTTCATAGCACATAATTGACCAGTAGGAACTCAGGAGCCCAAAGAGGCAGATGCCTGGTGTTCCTACTTTCTTTTCTTACTCTCTCCTCGCACCTCCGGGGTCGTCCCCACCCTCACCTGTGCTCAGTGCTCAGCAACTGTGGTACTCACCTGAGCTGGACCTTCTTTGTCTCCTGCCTTACATCAGATCCCAGGTGTTCTGTGCAGTTATTGTCATTTGAACCCCTACCCCATTTTGATCTTTGCTATCTTTTCCTTGGAACTTTCTTTTCTTTCTCTGTTACCTGTGGTTAGATAGTCTGTCAATAAACAATCTCATTTGCTGTTTCTCTGACTAAGTCTAGAACTCTGAGAGGATGGGCGTGGGACAGGAGCCCCACCTTCACCCCAGGGGAGTCCTCAGATTGCTGAAGGACCAAGTGCTCTAGAGAAGTTCCCTGGGCTCAGACTGAGGCCCATTTCCAACCCTGCCTTTCTCTTTACTTCTTCCTCTAAAGGTGGGAAAGTTAATTAACAGCTAAGTCAAAATTTATCGCCCCTCACAATAAGATTCACTTGCGTTTACATGGTTGGGGTTCTGTTACCACTAGACATAGGCTGTCAAACTTTTATTTCTACAGAATAACTATCCTGGTTGCACTAAAGTGGCATTACATATAATTTTAAGATTATTCCATAACTCAAAACGCTCCTTGTTTTCTGTATTGCAAGATGGAATCAGTGATGCTATTTCTGTCCACATCTGTTGAGTCTGTCCTCCACAAACTACCTGAAAAATGACATGATTCATTTTGAGATGATTTTGAACTTGCTGGGTATTGATGGCCAGTAGAAAAAGTAAATTATAGCTCACGTCGTTGCTGGAACAGGTATGGGGGAGCAGTGAGCAAGTCTTTCTCCTTCCTAGGCTGATGAGAGGTGGTAGTTGTTAAAGAGCTGTCTGCTAAGTCATCCCGAGCTAATGCAAATTAACAGTTGTTTTCTTTCAGAACTGTATGACTGAATAAACATTTACCATTTGTTTCCTTTCTACTCATCTCTTAAAACAGTTGCTACAGGTCTTAATAGTAAGACTCGAAACATATAATGTATTAGCCTTGGCACATCAAAATATTGTTCATCTTCCAAACTTGAGATATTCCAGTTTGGCTTCTCACTGAGTTTATAATGTTTCTGAGTGTATGTATCTAAAAACGCATCTTACTAATCTCCTGGAATTGATTTTAAAAAAAAAAAAAAAAAAGAGTCCCTGTAACTTGTCACTATTCCCAGCTTTAGCATGGTCTGTCACTTGTGAGATTGATGGCCATTGTGCTTTATCTGAGTGTTAGAGGGCCCTCAGTCTGAAATCTGAACCACAGATATTTTGGGAGAAAGGCCTAGGATACTTGTGCAAATTAATAATGAGGTTAAAAATGAGAGTTTGAGCCATAGCTGAGAAAGCAGTGTTCCTTGCTTTTTTTGCAAGCCTTTCCCATGCCTTATAGGACCACCTTTTCTCATGGTGCCAGTGTGGCAATGGCCAGGAGTAAAGAGTTTCACCAAGTGAACAACAGTATCTAGTAAATCTGTGTTCCGAGCTCTCCTGAAAGGTTTATTCCAATGCAGTCGTTAACATTCCCGGAGCCTGTGTCTGCCAAGTGCTTGCACTTACTTCACAGGCTTCCAATTTAGCATGACAAAGTTGCTGCCATTTGCAAATGGGAAACCTGGAGCCCCAAATGGAGCCTCACAGTGAACTGCGCCTGGGGATGAGATCCTAGAGATACAGTATAAAGGATTATCTAGGATCATGTGGATGGTTCGCAAATGCCTTTGTCTGGCTGCTGGGTTAGATCATTCTTGGCAAGTTGGGTGAATTTGTATTTTATTCCTGAGACCCATTTCATTACCTAGTTTGGAACTCTTCCACGCCCTCAAAACTCCCATTGAAACTTCCATCAATGGTATTTGCATAGACAAAATGGAATCAAACTATTGACATCTTCTTTAAGAAAAACAAAAGGCAAATGTATGTGACTGGTTTGTCTCAAAAGATAATTTATCCAAAGGCACCTGTCTTCTCTAAGGACTCTGCGTGAAAGGGTTTTTAGGGGGAGCCTGGTGAGTTTTTTGTCTTTAAAATAAAGCTGTTTTTGAGATAGGAGAGAAGCTCAGTTTTTGAAATGGCACAATGAATAACAAAGGTCCCTTTTCACTACCACCACTACCCCTAAAAAAAAAGAGGCACTAAAAAGGACATTTGTTAGACTCTTGAGGAAAAATTGTGCTGTTAATGTAAAAGTCTAGATGTAAGAAAGAGGGGCTTGGAGCAAGAGGAGAGCAGGTACTATTGGAGACATGCTGGCTATAAAAGTGGCCTGCTTTACATAGGTGGTCGAAGCAAGCTTGTGTTCAAAGCTCAGTGATGGTTTTAGTGACTAGGACAGCTACCCATTAAGGGTCAGCAGAGCATTCTGACACTGAACAACCCATTCATTCCCATACTGTCTCACCCTACCCCTGTAGCCCATCAGTGTCTTCTGGCAGACAAGTGGCCAGTATAGCCTCCTGATGCAGATCACATGCTTTGTATTTCTGGGTTTTCAACATAGATGGAATCTGTCATTGTTAGAAGCTGACAAGTCCAAGCATCACACATCATGTTGCCTGGGTATGGTTTGTGCCGTGGATGAGAAGACTCTTAGAATAGTAAAATGATGACCAAACAGGGTTGGTTATGAACTAGGAGAGGGATCAGTGGGTATGCCAAGGCTGTCGATAGGCCACGTCATTGCTGCCCAAAATGAGGCTCTCCTAAAAGGTCCCTTCATAAGAAAAATGCCAAGTTACTGGTCTCCGTCTTTTAAAAAATAAGGTCTTAGAAACAGGAAAAGTTAGAGCCCAGAGCTCCACAGTTAGTAAGTCTGGTTATCTCCCTCATGGGTCAAAGTTCAAGCACGCTAGTTCATATGTAAAGTCCTCATGATATTTGAAAATGCTTTGAAGAAAAGCAGTTATATGATTATCTTTAAAGAGCTGAGAATCAGGAGGACTTGGAAACTTGAGTGAAGTAGTAACAGAGCACCTGAAGTCAGTCAGGCTTTAACATTGTCTCCAGTACTAATTATTGGTAAGGGTTAATTATGTGCAAAGTTGCAAGCCTTGAAAGAATTTCATGATTATTTTTCTTTGATTTTTTTTCTATGAAAAAAGACCCACCCCATCATTTTCTATTTTAGCAGTTTCCACAACTTAAACATTAAATTCTTATTGTTTGATTTCTGTTATATTAGGAGTGTGTGTTTTGCAATTCTAATCTTCGTGCTTTCCTTTCTTATCACTGAAGTGGGCCTTTTGAAGCTGGGAAATTTTTCATAGCAATATTGACAGTGTTCACATTTGCATGATGACAGCCAAGGAATGGAGCAGTAATTTTTGAAATTGCAGAAGTATTTAGAACACTGATAAAAGCTGAAATATATTTTTGATGGATTGAAGTTAAGCATACATGATTTTTTCCTGCTGTCAAAAGGCTCTGAATTTAGTGAATATTTGCCTGCTGCGAGAATGCAAGATTAACATCACAACCATCACCCGGGCACCCAAACCCTGCAATTTAATAGCTTTTTAGGTTCTTTCCTTTTTCTAAACAGCAATTAATCTCATTTTAGTACAATTTTCTCGTTTCTGAAGTCGCTCATTGAATCGCTGTTTTGTTCATATTTGGCTTCAGCTTCTCTGCATAGTCATTAAAGTCCCAATTAATGTCGCCTTTAGCTGAAGAGTGCTCATTTTTATTGAGAAAATGACAGTTGCTGCCATGAGTAGTGCAGTGTAATATACATTAATTGCCCTGTAACACTGGTAATTACGAGTTTTTCAAGCCTCTCAGTAAACTGTCATGCCTAGACAAGACTGTGCTAAAATAGATTACTCATTAGGGAGACCTGGCCTATTTTCTGGTGGGTTCTTAGTGTTGGTTTAAAAAAAAAAATCTTGAGCTTGAACAAATAGTTGCCAAGAGCAATTTCCTCCAACAATATTCTTGTGCTTGGTTTTTCAGCCATCACTTAAGATTGTGGTCCGAAAAGAGATGGGATGCGGTAGATGCTGCAAATAGTGAGTCTTGAGCATCTATTTCAATGGATCCCATTGCTCCACAGAATGGGTGCTCTATTTGGGGTTGAATAGCCTGGAACCAAAGACTGCATCTAGGGGCTGCTGGGTAAACACAGGTTCATTCCCTGGGAGGTGGAAGGCAACCTGTAAGTCATACCTGTCAAGTCCTTGTCACTGCTGGGCAGATTCCTATAAGCCCTGGAGGAGGTACATAACTCTGACCACAGAACAGAACATGAATATATAGTGGTTGGCTATAAGTTTTTTGTTTGCTTTTAAAAGATAAAACTCCTTCAATAAGAGCAGCAAAAGTCTTCCATGTGAGTCTGCCAAGTTTTCTATCAATAGTTTCTGGCTAGTAAGTTTGGCTGATTTTTCTTTCTTTCTTTCTTTTTTTTTTTTTTCAATCATGTTCTTAATTTTTGTGTGTATAATTTTCTTCTTCCCATTCCCACCAAGTTTCATAGGTTGTTGTTTTAATACAAAATGAACATGAAAGCTATTGGTTTCTCAGGACTGAAAAAAGGAACCCTTCCTCAAATCCATGCCTGAAGCAGGTGTTCTAACAATCTGCTCTCGCCCTCTCTCTCTAAATGAATTTTGTCACAGCCTTTCAGATTTCCTTGTGGCGATGAGCTAATGAAAGTAGATAGTACAATTTGTGCTGACCAGGTAGCAAGTGCCAGCTCACAGCTGAGGATAGCTTTAAAAAAATAAATAAATAAAATACAGCATCATATCACTGATTCACCCATTACACAGCATTAATAGTGAGAGACCTTGGTGTGTTTATCTGTTTGTATTGGTGTGCATTTATCGAATTGTTTGTGACAAGACTAATTGGGGTAATTGTAGACACTGAAATTACCTGTCAGCTATATGTAACCACACTCCCTTTCTTTCTGACAAATGATGACAACTGAGGGACCCCATAGCATTACTCATGATGGCTTTTCGAGTGGTAATAAGGACAATAGGGGCCCTGGCTAATTTGACATGGACAGCCTTCACAACAAGAAGCCGGCTAAATGACTTGTCAGGAGGGGAGAGAAGTCAGAAAAGTAATGGAGTCCCCCATGGCGCTCTGACAGGGAGATGAGGCAATTTCAACTGGAAGTGAAAAGGCTTCAGTTTGTCAAGTATTTAGAACAATCAGAGAACAGCTAGAGGCTGGAACCTGACAATGAATTTGTGAACCTTGCTAGTGGTTTCACATAGGGCAGCTACTTCCTGATGGCTGTGTGGCACTCAGGTTTTGTACTCTCTGCATACTTCACATCTACCAACCAGAGTTTAGTCACCTTGAATTTGTTTTACAGTGGGCTCTAATGGTTAAGGTGACAGAGACCTAGCTGTGGAGACAGGGCGTGAGAATAAGGAAGAATCTAGCCATACAGTGCAATGGTGGCAGCCCCCATACAAGGATGGTGTTAACTCCTTTCTCATTGGCTTGTTTTTATTTTGGTTTTTAGAGATAGGATCTCCCTGTGTAGCTCAGGTTGTCCATGAACTTAGAGTCCTGGTATATTCATGTGAGGGATGGTTAAGTGTCCACCATCATGCCCAGCTGAGTGTTGACTTGACCGAGATCTTACTGCGGCTTAGTTGAGCCCTCCCAAGATCCAGTTGATCCCTACTGTGTTTCCTTCTTGTTTGCTATTGGTTAGAAAGAAAGCTGTTTCTTTCTAACAGCTTTGCTGTTTACAGGTTGAGACTTCTAGAAACAGGTCTTTCCTGTGGTTACATAATAACTCCAAACCAAACTAGAAAACATATTTTTGAATTTAAAAAAACAAAATTACATCCTTCTTCCATTCTCTACACCCCCAAATTTTTAAGCAATTTTCTTTGACATGTTTACTATGTGGCTAACAGATTAGGCAATACATGAATGGGTCAGCCATTCCATTGGCTTCATTAGGGTCAATCTGTGTGTGTGCCTTATAGAGGAGCAGGTTTAGGTATCTGTTCTTGGTAAGGCACCTTCTCTGGGTGGGACCTCTGCTGCAGTTTCTTCCTTCATATTGATGAAGAAAGACGAGTAGAGGAAATGTAAAAAAACCTGGATGAATCTCAATATAAAGATATGTTAGTATGAGTTCATACAACTCAGTGTGTATGTTAAAAGTATTCCTCCATCCCTTCCCCATGCCCTTGTAAATGCAGCAATACCTTTTACATGAGTGATATATCATTTCTGTGTTCAGTAGAATTTTTTATGAAGATCTTAAAAAGATCTTGAGGCTGGAGAGATGACTCAATGGTTAAGAGTGCTGTCTGCTCTTCCGTATGACCAGAGTTCAGTTCCAAGCACCCACATCATACAGCCTGCAATGGCCTGTAACTCCAGCTCTAGAGGACCCAATACCCACATCTGGCCTCTGCTGGCACCTGAGCACACATGGCATATTCACACAGATATACATACACATTTTTTAAAAAATTTAAATGATAGAAGTGGTATTTTGTTAGCTGCCATGTGGGTGCTGGGAATCGAACCCGGGTCCTCTGGAAGAGCAGACGGTGCTCTTAACCGCTGAGCCATCTCTCAAGCCCCCAGAAGTGGTATTTTGTGAAGAGGGAAATGTATGTTCAATATACTTCCTAATGCTCCACTATATGCTTTACGTTCATGTGAGACAAGATTGCTTTCACCTATTGTATAATATATTACGATATCATTTAAATTTTCTCAATATACCTTAAAATATATAATTTCACAGCTAATTTAAGACCTACCTGAATGGGTTGCCTGATTTGGAAAGGTTAGAAACCTGTTCCAAGGAAATTCTCCTGAAATGCTCTTTTGGTTTTGCTTCTCTGTTGTTGAGATGAGAAGAGGCATTAGCAACTCTGTTCCTGCACCCAGAAGAAGCAACTCTCCACACATCCAGGCTTGGCGTGTGTGTGTGTGTGTGTGTGTGTGTGTGTGTGTGTGTGTGTGTGTTGGGGGGGAGGTGTCTCAGTGTTTCCAAGGCTTACTTCAAGACCAGAAAGGGCGCTCTGCCACACCAAGAGCAGCATATTGCAGGTGCAGCACTGCAGCAGGGTCATGGGAGCAGCAAGATACAAGCCAAGTAGTGCAGAGTAAAGTCCCAATAATGGGCTTGGGGACCTCAGAAGCAGAGGTGACTCCAAATGGAGGGAGAACCCCTTGTATGCACTTGCATGTGCACAAAGGAAAAGATGGCTTCAGTCGCTCAGACTGTGGCCTGAATGTGTGTTCTTTTTTTCTCAAGATGCAATCTCCTTTGTGAAGGACTGAGTTGTTCCACTCCATGCCTGGGATGAGCATGTCTCCACATGAGCCTTGCTCTTCATCCTCCTTTGTGAAGGACTGGGCCATTCCATTCCATGCGTGGGATGGACATTTCAACACATGAGCCTTGGTCGAAAAAGAATCTTTATGAACCTCCCAAATATTTTCTCTTGGAAATTTTTTTAACTTGTGGGAAAAGTGCTTTATTTCTTTTTTTAAAAAATCACTTTAAATAAAGTATCCAGTGTATGCCATTGGATGTTCATGTGTTCTTCACTTTAGAATATATTAAAGTTGCTTTTTATGTTTCCATAAACTTCTTATACTTGTGTCATATTCATATATAGTTATTTAAATAATCACCTGTGACGGGCTGTTCTAGGAGACAGCATAAACAACACTATGCCAGACATTCTTACCAAGGACTGAGTTGAGATACAGAATGCACCAAAGCTTCAACCAGCACAGGTGTGGTGCAAGAGCACTGTGACTGCTCACCACGCCCTGGGCCCCTGAGCTCAGCCTAAGTCTATCTGTCTCCTGTCCTGAAATCTGCTAGTATATGGAAAGCTATAGTGCCTGCATTTTCTGTACCATGATGTGGCATTTAATGATAATTCTGTTTCTCTCTTTAAATATTCAATTAAAAGATCTGTTTTCATGACACTCAACACTCATTTATCCAGTTGTCTATTAACATATACACAAGTGTAAACAAAGTAGCTTGTACATATGCATTTGTTTTCTCTTCTCTAGTCTTCAGAATTCTTAATTCATCTCTGAAGTTAATTTATAGACAGAGAGTGATAATGTGTATTATCATATAAAATTATCCATTTACCTGTTGCATAGTTTTTAAAGTGTTTTCATTTCCTACCTTTCTTCCTCTCTACCTGAAGCCTCCTCCACCAGCATCCAGCATCCATTACAAGCTCTTGTAAAAATACATGCTCCGAGTGAATGACAATTGCTATTATTACTACTACACATCTTTATTTTCATTTGTTTATGATATTTGTGAGTATATGTGTCTGTGTGTGCACATGTAGATGTGGGTATCTCTGTGCACAAGTGGAGGCCACAAGCCAACATCAGATGTTCTCATCAATCCTTCTCTATATTCTGTTTTAAGAAAGGATCTTTCACTGAATCTGGAATCTATGAACTGCTTAGACTGGCTGACCATGGATCCCCCTGCCTCTTCTCTTAATGCCCAGAGCTCAGACATGTACCACCTCACCCTTACGTATATGCCAGGGTCCCCATGCTTCTACTACAAGCACATTACAGTCTGAACCATTTTCATAGGTGACTAACAAGTCACTAAGTTATTTTTTACATTCATATTTCTTGATGTTAACCTAAAGATAACCTAAAGCTGAGTTAAAGGACCACAGAGTTTTAAGGTTCCAGCACTTTCTTAGATTAGCAGTGTCTGAATACACTCAGACACTGGCACGCTGGCCCATCATCCAAGCTGGATGATGACATATGATAGGCAGTTTTTATGCTCAAGGATATTTTACTCATGTCCCTCCCCCTCATTTCTGCTCAGTGTGCCTGTGATTTCTTGTGTGGCTGCTTGTTATCAGTCATTTGTAAGGTATGCCTTTACCAGGCATTTCTAAGCACTAAGGCACTTGTAATTAAAAAGTTGTATGATAGTCCTTCAATGTGCATTTACAGTTCCACATCCTCTGGCCCTGGAGCTTTGGACTGAATCGCTCATCTCTTGGGACACTAGATAGTTCAGAGTATCCCAAGTGGTCTCCAGCCCTCTCCTCTGTGCCTGTTAGAGCTGTCATTATAGATTGTTTCAGTCACACATATAATTGCTTCATTGCTGGTAACTGGCTTAAAATTGTCCCAGACCTCATTGGCTCTTCTTACCTCAGATTTACATATAGCATCCCAGGGCTTTCTTGAGGGCATTTATCATCTGTCCTCCAAATGATCTGGTGACAGTGTACAGTGATTCAACTTTTCATCAGCCCAAACATGATACAGTCTTTCTTCTTTGCTGCCACAAGCCAAAGAAGGGAGGAAATGGAGAGAAATGCTTTCATTACTGCACTTCAAGGAGGCCCTGTCACGAAGTCAAGAAGGGAAGTTCCTGAACTTGCCCCACACTGACACTGGCAGGTGCTGTGTGGGCCGCCCCCATCTCTTCATAACATCCAGACAAAAGCACCCAGCACTCCTTGCCAGTCCAGCTACACACAACCAGCCAGCTAGATTCTGCCCCAAGCTGCCTCTCCTGTTCCCTTCTTATGCCAGGAGAAAGTCTCAATGATTCTGCATGCTGTTAACTGTTATGGCTGCATAGTGATATGGTTTATGAACTCTTAAAGGAGACTGTCATTTTCATTTGGAGCATAATGATTGTTTCAAGTGGCCCTAATAAGTTTCGTTGCTCTGATAGCAGTTATGGACATGGAGTTCGTTGGACACTGAAATAGTGTTGTAAATGCTGCTGAGTTTCCAGGTTGGCCTCACAGGTCTCTTGTAACCAGTATGTAGCAGTTCTCATAGGACTGACCCGAGCATCCTCTCTCATAGTAAGTTTTAAATGGTCATATTCAAAAGTATTTGAAAGTTTAGGGTCCATTGGACAAGCTGTCAACAGGAAAACTGCCTTCCTAAATTATGAATGCTGTTTACTCACCCCACCCTACATTTTTTTTAAGGCAGGGCCCTGGCACTCACTCTGTAGACCACGCTGGCCTCAGAGATCTGCCTGCCTAAAGGCATGCACCACCATGTATTAGCATGTATTACAGTGAATTATCATGACAGAATCATTGAAGTGGCAAATTTTATGGCTTATTTTGGTTATATAGGTATCAGACAAAGGCTACTTGGCTCTGACATTTGGGACCTTTGGTGGCATGGCAACTGCATGTGACAGAGAAAACTCGATTTCCTTGTGGTGTCTGAGGAGCAAAGAAAGATAGGGAGGTTCTTGGTTCCAAAGAGCCCCTTCAGGGGCATACTTCTTTGATCTAACTTCCTTTCCAGAAGTGCCACCCCCCTCAAAAGTTTCACCACCTTCCAAGGTACCAGAAGCTCGTGACTAAGCCACCAGGAGATACTTATGGGAGCCATATGGCAGAAGTATGTGGTGAGCAGTTAAAGGCTACCTTCCTGTCATGGCTCCCTAACCGTAGGGATGCTCCTTGCTCTGCCATCATTCCTGTCAGTCTCTGATTCTGTTTCCTGCACGTCTGGTGCTACATCCGGTGTCAGTCAGTGTTTGAGAGACCTCCTCGTGTGCCTTCCTTTAGGATTGTTGTAGTTTGGGTCTTATGTACTGTTAAACCCATTTTAGCTGACCTTTATGTGTCATATATGGGTCTAGATCTCAAGAGTTATAATTTTAGGTTTTGTGTAATTTTTGAATCCCTTTTTAACTAATTTTTGTGTATCATCTATGTCTAATTTGATTCTTTCCTGCATGAATCTCCAGTTTTCCCAGTACCAGAAAACTGATCTCTAACTGTAATACTCAGGACCCCTTGTGTATTCAAACTCAGGAGTCTGTTGAGGACCACATTCCCTGTGAAATACACCTGAGTATTGGATTTGGTAAGCCAGCCTTCGCCTAACCAGGTCCAGTCTTTGTGGCTTGTTGGAACGGACTATACTCCCCCATCTGCAGAATTGTCCCCTTTTGTGAAAGTGGCTTTGCAGAGTCTTAGAGTAACTTCACATCTGCCAGGTTTTGGTTGGGAAAGCTGTTTTGAAAGTTGACACAGTTAAATGTTTGTTGTGTGTTTAGAAATGTATTAGTCACAGTGTAGACACAGTAGCCCCTGCACCTCCTATTCCCACCTGTTCAAACCACTAAGACAAAGCCACCTGGAAACGTTCACAGCAACACCAGTAATTAGGCCTTTACTTTCTTAAAATTCAGCAACAAGAACTTTACAGTCTCCTGAAATGCCCTAAGCTACCAGGATTTGGCCTGTGTGTGTCATTCACAGAAACATGCAGGTCACATGCACTGGGCAGGGATGACAGGTAGAAGTGAAAGCCCAGTTGGGAAGAGGGTAGGAAAGGATGGCTTCTAATTTGCCTTGCACCAACAAGCAATTTTAAATGGTTGTTCGTTGTTTGGGGGGGGGCTGTAACTGGGCATCCTTGATCGACTTTCTCCATAGGAAATCACTCCTATGAGGGAGATGCACTCCCAGGAATCATGTGCTAGGACAAATATGACAGTGTGACCCAGTACCTACCACCTGGTCTTGCTGCCTCCCTCCCCAAAGACCAACATCTCAAGGATTTTAGATTTTATAGGAAGTAGGTTAGAACAAAGTTTCACATGAGCCAGCAGATCCATGGTGCAAACTGTAAGGAGAGTATTTGTTGGTGCTTTGAGACATGGAAGAGTGGCCGAGCAGGGTAACAGGGCAGAACCTGGGCTGGCATGGGACAAAGAACAAAGACTGAAAACATCTGAGAAAGCCAAAGAATCCAGAGTTTTAAATAGAACAGTTCTCCGAAGACCTTTAATCCATCTGTACACATCTAAGCACCAAGGTTGTCCTTCTTGCCTCAGTCGTGTTCTAGATTCATCTATAATGTGAAGCAGAATTAGTCCACAATATCTTATGAAAACAGGTTAATAGAGAGTAGAAGGGAGATAGAGGTTGTGAGCATGTCTGAAGGTAAAGGTTATCCCTGAGCCTTCTAGGCTAGCAGGGCAAAGCAGCCATAGAGAATCTCTCATATGCCATAAACAACACAGGCAACATTGATTACTTTACAAGGTAGTGTATCAGTCAGTGCCCTTCAAAGAAACAAAAACAGAAGATTATATGGGTACATGTATATTTTGGGGGGATAGGATTTTTTTTCTGCACAGTTTATATTGGCCACAAGGTTAGCATCCCCCTGCCTCAGTCTCCTGAGAGCTGAGTTTGCAGATGCACACTACCACACTGGGTTGTGTGTATATGATACTGAAGGACTTGAGGCTGGCTTTCTTTATAGAAGCTGTCCTCTGAGCTTATAGGGTGTGCCTGTGGGATGGGACCTCAAGCAGCAATCAGGAAGCAGGATCCCTTCTGAAAAGCGTGGTTTTGTTCTCAAGACTGGCAGTTGATTGATTGGATGCCTCACACCCACCTGACTATCAGGTGTTCCACCATAATTAAGGCACTGTTTGTGATAGTAACCAAAACACTATCACAGCCAGGACTATGGATCAGTAAGTGGGTGTGTCGTAAACCATAGAGTGGAGTCTGGCTATCACAAACAAGTGCTATTAGCCACCTTTCTGTCAATGAGCAAACATTAGGCTTAAAAATCATAGGGTGTTTTAATGAGAGTGACTGTCACCTGAAGGCCAGCCCCTGCTATAGGTTCTAACTCAAGGGAACTTCTTCCACAAGCCAGTTTCTGTCTTCTTGAGTAGTTAGAAAATGGCATGTCACCTCTCTCAGAGAAAACTAATTTCCTTCTGCACCTGTCTCTTTCCCCCTACCATTAGCCCGTTTGTCCATCTGTTTGTCTTCCCCACTCAGCTCACCTTAGTTGCCTTTTCTCTTTTTCTCTCATTTTTAGTTCTTTATCTTTTAAAACAATTATCACTTTCTCAAGTAAAAATTATAAAAGGTAGCAAATGAGGAACCTAGTAGATGAAACTGTGGCTGACTAGGTGTCACTAGTGACAAACCTGTTTTGATCAGGCAGGGAAAATCACCAGTGGAGTAGAGGAGAGTAAATATCATTTAAAAAAAAAAAAAAAGAACAGGAGAAAGAACTCAGTCTTAATATTGTACAAGAGACATTCTCTTAGTGTAACAGTTTAAGCTAAATCTTGGGACTATAAGAATGCTGTTCTATTCTCTTAGGAATGTTCTAGTCACCTGCCAAAGCAGAGCTTCTCACACTACTGTATGTCAGAGTCACACTGCTGCCCAGAAGGGCCCCAGATTCCCGTACAAACTATTCAAACACATGTACATACACAGTCATAATGGATCTGTTATGTAATCAGAAATTTTTCTCTCTCACCTGGCCAAACCTGTAGCAATTCAGTCCCAAATAATTATACATGACTTATATTAATTATGAACTGTTTGGTCTATGGCTCAGGTTTATTACTTACTAACTCTTTCTCTTAAACTAACCCATGATTCTTATCTATGTTTAATCATGTGGCTTGGTCTCTTTTTCTCAGTGCAGCATTCTCATCTTCCACTTCCCAGAATTCTCCTAGTCTGGTTGCCCCACCTCTACTTCCTGTCTAGCTTCTGGCCAATCAGCATTTCATTAAACCAATATTTACAGTGACAAATATTTACACTGTACAAAGCATAGTCCCACAGCAGTGTTACTTTTCTTTCTGTTGCTGTGATTTAAAAAAAGGAAGAAAGAAAGGAAGGTTCATTTCAGCTTACAGATTTCTGTCCATCATTAAGGGAGGTCACAGCAGGAACCTAGAAGCAGAAATTAGAGCAAAGACCAGGAAGGAATGTTGAGTACGGGCTTGCTTAGCCTCTCTTCTTAGATAACTCAGAACCATCTTCCTAGGGACAACACTGCCTACAGTGGGCTGCCCCTATCAACTTTTAATTAAGAAGATGCCATGTAGGCATGCCCATTGGCCAATCTCAGAAATAAAATTCCAAAATGAAGGTTTCTTCTCCATATGTGACTCCAGGTCATGCCAAGTTGACCAAAGCTGACCAGCACTCTGATCCGTCTAAGATTCTGATTCATGTGACTCAGGGCCAGCCTGGGAATCTAATTGTAATCCATCCCAGTTGATTCTCATATGCAGCCAAGCCTGCAAGCCAAAGCTCTTCAATGAAATTGACCCATTGCTTTTTGCCAAGCTTCAAGGCAGCAGTGCCTGGGTGAAGTCTCCATGGCCCAGTGGCTGGTCCCAGCTTCCATGTTTTATCCTTGCATAAGGGTCAAATAGGTTAATGTGATGAACTCATAGTAGATGTCTAAACTCTGTGCACTGATGGTTTTTAAAGAAATTCTAACGGTACTTAATCTCTAGGACAAAGTCAGAGACCTCCATTGGCACTTCTTTTCCAATTGGTCATAAACTGTTACCCTAATGCTGCTAATGATACATGCTCCTAAAGTAGAATGTGTAGTATTTGTCCCCATTTTAAAATCTCAAAGGCTCTGAAAACCAGCTTTGAAGTAAAGTAACCGCATAACACATTTGGCAACAAAATCCAAGCGGCTCTCACATTAGCCCTCTTAGAGACTTAATTTAATTGTCTCATGGTGCAAAAAGTCCTCTGTTTAGCTTTAGAAATATGAGGACACTTGATGACAAGGTGGTGCTTTGTTCACCGTAGGCATGACGTCATATGCAATACTTTTCAATTTCTAAATCTGATAAATATAATTCTCAAAGTCTTCTGGCCCATGGAGTTCAGATAAAGGGTTATGGCCCTGGTTTGCTGTGTGATTCATTCCCTCAGGACCTAGTGCAATAGTCTCACCCCACAGGTCATCTGTACTCTAACCATGTCCTTATTTGAATTATACCGACAAGCGATGACATTCATCTCAGCAGGAACCAGCTTAGTCCTGCCTACTGTGGCACCACTATGCCTGGCCCTGAGCTTGGCACAGTGTGGCTCCAGGAAACTCATGTTGAGGGAACACAGGGATGGATCATATACTGCTTCCTCTAGCTTTGTGCTCAGAGAGTGGCCCTTACAGTCGTTTCCCTAAATGTAGGGAGCACCGTGATGACAGACGTCTATGTGACTAGGCCACTAACCCTGAAAGGATTGGGTGGAAAGAGGAAGGACAACTTTAGAGAGTAGGTTTATTTTCTGATGTAGGAAGGAAACCCTGTAACCCCCAAAGTAGTACCGTGCAGGAAACAGACTATACCATAGGGGTATGGATATATATTACATATTTAATAAAACCTGAATGTCAGAAAGGAAGCACCACAGTCAATTCTCACCCAGCTGTCTTGCAACTTTCTCAGCTTTGCTCCTGGTCACTTCAGTCAGTTGTTTCTGCCAGTCACTGCTCCCAGTTGGTTCTGTTCTTTCCGGGTTTCTACAGCCCTTATATACCCATCCAGGTTAGGATTAAAGGCGTGTAGCCTTGAACTCTCAGAAACAGGAGAAGTTCTGTCTCTGGAGCTGTGGGTTCAAGGGTGGAACTCACCACTCCTGGCTTTCCCTGTTCTGGGATTAAAGATGTGTGTGACTGACTTAGCTATTTATCTTTGTATTCAAGGTTTAAGAATTTTCTGAGCTGCCTGCCTAGGATTTGACTGTGTGCTCTCTTCCCCAATATTCAGGTTTTATTAAATATATAATATATATCCACATAGGAGTAATGTTTGAATTTTACTGGTGCATCCTGCTTATGACTTCCATATTGGATGACATCTCTAGATCTGGGATTCAGGCTCATTTCATCCTAAAATAAATAAGAAGCATTCTAAGCCCAGAAAACATCACTGCACTCAAAGGAAGGGATGAAGTCATTCCAAGCAGAGAAAGACCAAGTGATGCAAACAAAATCAGGACATGGACATGCTCAAGAAACAGGTATATTGTGAAAACTGTTCTCAGCCTTGTGTGCCAGACTAGTGTCCCATAGATAGGGCATAATGGGACAGAGTAAAAAGGGAGTGTTCTGGGAAGCAAGGTCCCTAGACTCTTGCACACCTGGATGAGAAGTTTGAACTTTGCCATATGTAGATATGTGTCTTAGGGGTTAATAATAAGCCTGGTATCGAAATTCACTTGGCAGTGAGCCTTTGAGGCCTCCCAGCCAGGGGAAAACCTGTGCAGGTCTTGTAATCAGCTGCTGTTCTGTGGTTGCTAAGGAACCTTGACCAATGGTTACCAGTCCCATTCCTTACAACCTCCTGTCCTTGGTGCCTCTGGCAGCTGCCTTCTCTACACTAGAAGCACAGTATGGCATGGAGGCACACTGAGTTAAACTGGGAAGGCCTTCTAACTTGTCTCTAGAGGTGGCTGCCACACAGCACAAAGAACTGGGAACATGATCTCCTGGGTCCTTGGATCAGAGGCTGACCTGCAACAAACATACCAGGCCCCTGACTGTACCTAGCGAACAGGTATCAGGCTAAGGACAAGGGAGGCTCAGCTTCAGCCAAAGGCACCTGCAGACATGGAGTTTCACTTTATGTCTTTCATCTAGTTCTTTCTGAGGATTAACAAACTGGGAACTTCCTAACTCACAAAAGTTCCAATTCTCTGGTTTGGTATTGTGTTGTTTGTTTTCGGATTAGTAACCATTTGGAGGCAGTATTGGCACCATGAGCTTGTCCTGTACAAGTCCCGCATTGAAGAGAATGCGGAATACTGATCTTCACAGGCTACAGGCATTCTAAAACAAATCAAAGAGATAATTTAACTTCAGTTTCCATAAAAGGCTTTCCCAGAAGAGATGTCACATTTTATGGTTTTTTTCTTTGTTAAAGAAGAAGGTGCTGGGTGCTCTTGGGTTCTCCTTAGTTCCTCAGAGTCTGATTCTGCTTTGATTTGAGATTTTGTTGGAAAATCATTCTGAGCTTGGCCCATGCAGGACTTGTGACTCATGAGCTTGCATAAGGTATGCTTTTGTAGTTCAAGCACTGATTTCTAGAAAAAACAAAGAAGCAAAATAGGAAGTCAATTCACTTCTTATCTAAATCTATGGCCCAGCTTCTCTGGGTTACTGCTGATGGCTGGGGTTAAACTGTCCATTTGACAACTTGTAAAGCTCTTTATCTTAGACAGCAAGAAAAATCAATGCCAAATTATCTCAAGAATATTATTGATGACCTAAGTGTCATTTTCTGTTTTTATTACTTCTCATTGTATTTGGCTTGTAATTCAAACCACTTTCTAATTAATTTGGTTTGGCTCAGTTGGAATAGAAAAGCTAATTATCTAATAGGTGGCACATGTCTCAGAGAAACCTACAAGTTCCTTATTTCCCCAAGATCAATCACCCATGAAATAACTTACCATACTTTTGTTTTTCTAGCAAATTCTCAAGAAATACAATAAAATTAAATTTGTCTAGTCCAAAGAAGCAGGATGAAACGCGAATGAGCAGAAGTGACCCAAAAGCCCAGCTTTATCTGCTCTAATCTCTCCTCTAGTTGTTAAAATATCCTGAGGCACTCGATCATGTTGCTTTTTAATTTCAAAGCCATGTGTTGTGCTAGCAAGGCGCACATGTTCCTGATTTGAACTCCTGCTGTTAAGCAGAACTCTGGGCTGGCCAGGACAGGGTCTCCAGAAGGTCAAAGGCCTAGAGCCTACATCTTGGTTAGCTCTCACCCGTGTGGAAACCAGAAGCCTGGGTCAGGACTTCAGTGCCTGTGACAGGCCCTGATTAGATTAGACCTACCTCTATCAACTACACAGAGAGTCCGCTTAACCTTCTGACTCCAGAGTTTGGATGCATCTTTATTTTTCAAACACAAAGGTGCATGTTATTTTACCCAAGTCTTGGTCCAAGAGCAGAGAGAGAAGTAGAGCATATGGCTTTGTCCTTTACTGCTGCATTTCTGTAGTGACAGTAATGTACATAAAGAAGTATTCTATCTGCTTTCCAATCTATAAGCTTGATATTTACAGAAAACTACTTTTTACTTGTATGTGATTATTTTCATTTTTGAATGAGTGTTTAGTATTTTCCTTTGACCTCCATCTAAAGTTACCTATTTCTTTTATGTAGATGTTCATTCGCTTGTAGAAAGATGATAACTACCCTGAGAGATTTGAAGAAATCCAAGTGTGTGGTTTAAACAGTACTTTTAACATTATCTTACTTACTCAGAATATACTCCTTAACTCCTGAGGAATTAACCTAGGCCTCTAATGACATAGAATGCTGTAGTTCTAGCAGTACATTTTCAAATTCTGTTTTGCTTGTTCTCATTAGGAGACTGGCCAAGCCTGTGACTTGCAGGGCACTCTTCACCCTGCCTCACAGGTTGAGCATCTTCCTGGGATGTCCATGTCCCTTTGGTGTCTATGGGACAGAGTCAAGGGCAGTAGTGTTGGTGACAGACCAGGCCTCGGAGAAGGAATGGACTCCTCTAAATGGGGTTTGGACTGCCTGTTCTTTCACTTATTTTGTAGTCTTCTCTGGAGACCTGCCTTGGATGCAAAGTAGCCCTACTCTCTTGGAACAACCAGTTTCTGCTTTAATTCTCCATTTGAGTCATTGGCGGAAACAGTATTTTTGTCTTTAATCATGCACTTGCTCTAGCCTTCAAGATGAAATTATTCCTTAAGTTGAAGGATGTTTTTCCTACCATTGCTTTGTCTCTGCCCTGTATATAGTCATTAGTAAGCCCATTTCATGTGACATTTATAGATTCCTGGTCCCCAATGCAGGTTTGAAGGGGAAAAGGCAGCAAAGACCCTTCAGGAGAAATAATTCTTTTCCTGAATAAAGGAAAGATAAAAATGAGCTCATTTTAATTATATTAAAAGTAGTTGTCAATCACCCCAACATGGTGATCTCTCTTTTTTCCTTCCTTCTTCATTTAAATGAAATCAAAATCTTAGAGCATTTTGAAACTTTTCTAAAACATGAGAAAGGCTGCTTTGCCAATTCACTTTCATTTAGAAGTAATTTTTAAATTTTCTGTTACATTTGTAAACTTAGAATTTTAAAAACTACTGCCTGAGTGATATTTTTATCATTTTTGTCTCAATATTTTGGATGCCACATTTTTCATCTTCACATTATAATATTTTAAAAATTATTCTGAATTTGATATTTACCAGGAAAAAAATACTCACCAGCAGAGATCATCATTATCTTGTTGATAAGACATGTTTGTAGTAGTATTCAGTGTACTGAATATGTATTTGATAGATCAGTCAATCCCATTGACTGAGCCCTATTCGTTAACAGAATAAAGACATCTTGATAATTATGACTAATGTTAATAACAGGGAAAGGAGATAGCACAGTAGGTAAAGTGATTGCACACAAGCATGAGGACACCAGTTTGAATCCCCAGAAGCCATGTAAAAAGGCAAGATGTGGTAACACATGCCTGTAATCCCAGCACTGAGTTCACCTGGAGCTCTCTAGTCACCCAAACCAGCCAATTGGTGAACTCCAGGACAGTAAGAGACCACGTCTGAAATGGGAAAGTGGGAAAGCTGTTTGTGCTAGTGAACACCTTTAATCCTAGGATTATGGAGGCAAAATCACATAGATCTCCATGAGTTCAATGCCAGTCTGGTCTACAAAGCAGGTTTCAAGCTAGACAGAGCTACTGTGTGAGACTCTACACACCCCTCCCCTAACAAAAAGTAGAAGGGATATAACTCAATGGTTGATGCCTGCCTAGTGAGGACTTAGACTATATCCTTAGAATTGAACTTTGAAATAAAAGGGAGGAAATGGGAGCAACTGAGAAAGATGCTCAGTGTCAACTTCTGGCTTCCACAATCACAGACACCTCCTTACACACATGCAAAGAACAGGATTAATGTCAAGATTTTATATATGTATATATATGATATATCATATAAAATATAATCCACATGGTATTTTAGTAATTTTCTCAGTTCTGTAGCTTAACAACTACCAATAATCTCGTTTCCTCCCTTCAGTCATTCCGTGTCAGACACATCCTTTGAGGGCTGTTCTTGACTGATTTTTAGATCTGAACGCAGCAGTGCAGTCACCATTCTTGCCGTCATCTGTTTTTCAGAAGCCTATTTTGAATTTCAAGGTTTCCAGCTCTTAGCTGATAATTGCATCAATAATCAGAAAACACTTAATGTTTAGCTGTTGTAGACCAGACTCTCTTATAGACAATGTTTCTGCAGCCCAGTGTTTGTTAAGATGACTAGTAGATTTGATTGATGCTAACTGTACTAGGGAGTTCTCCAGAATTCTCCAGAAAGCGTGGATGGAACATGGAGAAATGGTTCAGCAATGAAAATCACTGGCTGTTCTTCTAGAGGACTGGGGTTCAATTCCCAGCATCCACGTGGTGGCTCACAATCATGTGTAACTTCACTTCCAACTCCCTCTTCTGACCTCTGCAGGCACCAGGCATGCTTATGGTTCACCTACATACATGCAGGCAAAATACCTATACACATAAAAATAAACAAAAAAAATTTAAGATCGCTCTTAATTGTAGAATGTTTTCATACCTTGTGGAGAGAATGAAGTGTTCTGTATACTCAGGAATATGACTCTGCATACCAGATGCCAAGTTAGCATAAGCCTGGCTTGAGCTGACTATAAGTCCTAATGTCCTTCTGTATAAATTTCTAGAGTAGGCAGCTTCCCAGTCGAGCTTCTCTCTGCCACTGCTCAGTGCTGTTAGAAAGCTCAGAGCAGTTAGACCTCTGGGTATGTCTCAGGGGGAGACCCCAAAAAGTGAGGAAAAAGTGAAGGACCTATCTGGGAGGCAGCTGCATACCGTGGAGACAGGCCAGAGGATCTGCTCTCTTATAATAGTGCATGGAGTTGAAACTCCTTTTCATTGTGGTTGCTTGCGTTTCACGTTCTGACAACAACTTTTCTTCCTGTGTTACCTTTAAAATATTTTAAATGCAGCTCCCTGCTTCATTCATATTCTCAGCAATTGCTTCATTCTTCCCCTTGTATTTATCCCAGGCAAGTGGGATATGAGACTTGATTGTGAAGTGTTTCTTAGAATTAATCAATAGCACCTTGAGGTTCTCCAGTTTAATTTGTATGTATTTATCTTGGAAGACGGTACACATCTCTCTAGCATGCAATTCCGTAGTTGTTTGGATGTTGGCAGGTTTTTCTAGGTGGGAGTGGAGGAAGTTGTATTTTTAGCTGTCGTGATTCACTTTGTAAATGTGAACTCACTAGTCTATTCTCCAGTTGATTTACTGCATATGGAATCAACTCACTCTAAGTACACCCTACAATTTCAGTGGTTTACAAAACCAATAAAAATACAAAATGCTGAAATAAATATTTAAGATTCCTTTTCTGCATTGTGCTAAAGATATGATGAGAATAACTTTTAAAAGAAAGCATTTGCATTTGAGGAATTTAGGTAAAAGTCATGAAGCTATAATTAAAAACAGAGTTATAGGGGCTTAGTAAAATTGGGGAGACGGTAATTAAATTTTACTATTTGTCTTAGATCCACTTGCATGGAGTTAGACGTGATGGAGTACCAAGTACAGCATATGTTGTCATTTTACCATCAATTTCTATATTTCAGTTCAGCATGTCTGCCATGTGGCTGAGTGCCACCACTTGCCATGTCAGGGCCTTTTTCAGCACAAGGCTGGGGGAGAAATCAGGACCAAATGATTAGAGTGCCCTCCATGAGAAGCCTCTTGCTATCTGACTTCTAGATGCATCTCCAGCAGAGATGGTTGCCGTACCCTCTTCTACATGTGCTACTTCCTTTCACAAAAGACATCTCACAAGCCAGCCTAGGCCTGATGCCAGTTCTTCTCTCTCCCCATAGGGTCTTTTCTGAAGGACCAGCTCCTTGCTTCTCCATATTAGCTACACCTCAGAATTAATGGTGTAGCTGCTTCATATATAGATTACTAAGCTCTCACACATCTACTCAATCAAACTGGGTCTGAGGCCTGGAGGGATGTACTTTGTCTTCTCAGCCTGTGCTTTGATGTGCACCTGTCATTGCTTTGGTAGAACCATTGGTGTGGTAGGAAAAGAATCAGAAATTCTGGAGCCTGTTGGACCCCAGTTGAAATAAACATCTGTGCTTACTGAATTTCACAGTTGTAGCCCCTTTGACAAAGATGTTACAGGAAAGGATGACATGAAGGTTTAGGAAACAGCTAGCTTACTCGGTCCCTCAGATAGTCTGCATCTGGTCATCTGAAAATGACCCAGAGGAACAGACACGTTCCCTGAGTGTAGTGTTTTGTAAGTTGCAGTTCTTTGGAGAAGCAACAGGTTTCTCCTTTCCTCAAGTGAGTTGTCTGCAAACCCTCCGTCATCTTTGCCCTTAGAATTATTCCAAACAGGTCTCAGTTTTCTGCACACTGAAGCACTGTATCCCATTCCCTCGGACCCACAGGCCACGCTGGCCAGGGAATCAGGTTTGCCAACTGCAGATCTGCACATCTCACTCTGTTCATCCAAATCTAGTCCACCAGTCTCATCCCCAGCTCTGTAGCAGACCACCTGTAGCTATCTTTCCTCCCTCGATGCTTTCCACCACCAAGGGGAGTAAACAGATCCTGATGAAATATTCTGCTCTCTGCTTCCTATGGACCCCTTCCTACCCTATCCCATTTCCATGTCAGATTCCAATACCTAGGGAAACACTTTACCTGGATTCTGCAGTGACCATACCTAGGGATCTCAGAAGGATTTCCCAACAGGCAACATATAGACACTAAACTATCCTAAGAAGCAGAGAGGACAACAGAAACCAAGGAACAAAACACATGTGGAGGTGGGGGAGAAAACAGATATCTGCACCTAAAATTAAAGTCTTCATCTTGCCAAACCCAGAACCTAGATTCCAGCATAGAAACACAGTAAGCAACAGTCAGGACAACGTGTCTCCACTTGAGCCCAGCAACCCTACCACAGCAGGACCTGAGTATTGTAGCAAGCTGAAGTATATAACAAAAACTTTAAAATAGTCTTTATGAATATAATAGAAGTCCTTAAAGTTTTTTAAAATCTTTGGAAATATATGCAAACAAGGAAATGAAATGAATAAAACGGTTCAAGACTTGAAAGTAAAAATAGCATCAATAAGAAAACTCAAATTGATAGAAATCTTGAAATGGAAAATTTAGAAACTTGAACAGGAACCTCAGAGGCATGTCTCACCAACACAATAGTGCTGTGGGATTATACTTTAGTACACTGTCAATATCTGTCATTGTAAATACTGGTTTAATAAAATGCTGATTGGCCAGAAGGCAGACAGGAATTATGGCCAGTGCTACCAGACTGAGAAAACTCTAGGAAAAGGAAGAGGAGAAAGAGGCACCAGCAGACACAGGAAAGAAGACAAGAATGCTGCTCTGAGAAAAGGTATCAAGCAACATGACTAAACAAGATAGAATTAGTGTAAGAGTAAGGGTTATCAAGTAATATGCCTAAACCTTGTAATTAATATAAGCCTTTGTATGATTATTTGGGACTGTGGGTCCAGACCTCAGGGCTTGGCCAGGCCAGAAACTTCTATTACAGAATAGAAGAAAGGGAGGGAGACTCTCAGGCACTGGAGAGACGATAGCAGAGTAACTGGATACTTCAGTTGAAGAAATTGGTAAATGAAAAAAAAAAATCCTGGCACAAAACATCCAGCTAGCACAATCTACTGTATCTTACAAAAACTCTCAATTACCATAGATGGAGAAAATAAGACATCTCATTATAAAATCAAATTTAGCTGGGAGGTGGTGGTGTACACCTTTAATTCTAGCACAGATGGATCTCTGTAAGTTCAAACCCAGCCTGGTCTATAAAGAGAGTTTCAGGAAAGCCAGGGTTGTTACACAGAGAAACCTTGTCTTGAATGAATGAATGAATGAACAAATGAATAAATAAATAAATAGATGAATGAATGAATGAATGAATAAATAAATAAAAAAGATCAAATCTAAACATTATCTATCTATAAATCTGACCCTGCAGAAAGCACTAGAAAGATAATTAACCCACTGAGGTTAGCCACACCTAAGAAAACACAAGTAATAAATAATCACAGAAAGGCAAAACAAAAGAAACAAAACACCACCACAACAAAATAACAGGAGTCAACATAACACTGTTCCTTGATATCTCACACCATTGGTGTTCTCTATTCCCCAGTAAAAAGCCACAGACTAACAGAATGAAAGAGAAAACAAGGTCCATCTTTGTGCTACAACCAAGAGGGATACATCAAGGATAGACATCACCTCAGGGTAAATGGATGGACAAAGATGAAATGTGGCAAACAAATGTACCTAAAAAGCAAGCTAATGTGACTATTTTAATATCTGATAAAACAGACTTCAAACCAAAACTAATTACTACATGTACGTCAAAAGAAGAATCTTCCAAGAAAATATTACAATTTTTAATATCTATTTACCAAACACAATGGCTCCCAACTTTGTAAAAGATATACTCTTCTAGCTTAAATCACATACTGACCCTCATACACTGATACTGGGAGACTTCAGTACCACGCTCCCACCAATGATGAGTCATTCAGACAAAAACTAAATGAAATGCTGGAGCTAAGAAACTCTCATTATAAATTAAATAAACCTACCAGCTACTTAGAGAAAATTTCACCCAAACACAAATTAATAAACCTCCTCATGGAACTTGCTCCAAAAGTGACCACATACTTGGACACAAAGCAATTTTTAGCAGATATAAAAATTGATATCATGTATAAAAATAAAACATCCTACCTTCAATATGAACACCATAGGTTAAAGCTAGATATCAACAACAGAAACCTTACAGACTCATGGAAACTGAGCAAGTATCTCCTGAATGAAAATTGGGTCAAGAAAGAAACTGAAGGCTTTTTTGAATTGAGTGAAAATAAATACATAGCATTCTCAAACTTATAGGACATGATAAAGGCTGCTCTAATAGTCAGGTTGATACTGTTAAGTGCCAACATAAAGAGGGGGAAAAAAATGGAGAGATCTCATACTAGTGATATAGCAGCACATCTGAAAGCTCTCTATCAAAGAGAAGTAAAGAAATGATACCCAAAAGAAATAGACAGTAAGAAATAACCAAACTCCAGGCTGAAATCAATTAAATAAAAACAAAGCAAACAAAAGCAGAATACAAAGCATCAAGGAAACAGAGTCTCTTCTTTGAGAAAATCCAGAGAATGACAAACCCTTATCCAGATTAACTAAAAAGCAGAGGAAGAATATCCACATTAACAAAATTAGAAATGAAAAGGGGGACATGATAACAGACACTGAGGAAATCCAAAAAAATCATAAGAATATACTTTAAAAACTTGCACTCCACCAAACTAAAAAATCTTAAAACTAGGGTGGGGGGGGAGATCAAGTGAGGTGGGGGGTGGGGGGATCAAGTGAGGTGGGGGAAAGGGACAAGGGAAGAAATATGGGGAAAGCTGGCTAATATAAAGGACCATTTCAGGAGTATTATGATAACCTAATACAGTTGAAGCTTCCTAATATATATATATATATATAATATTAATTTATATATTAAGACAATCTAAATGAAATTGTCATATAATGGAGTTGACAGAGCCCCAACTGGCCATCTCTCTTGTCACCAAATGAAGCTTCTAAACCCAGGCGGTTGCCAAAGCTATATGTTGCTTTCTACAAACTGAGGGCAAGGTTGCACTGCTGAAGACAATACCTTCATAAGTCATCAGTCACGAAGAAGTGAAGCTGGTGCCTACAGAGAACCTTCATTTCTATATGCTAGCAGGAAGGAATTCTGCACACTACCAAAGGAGAGATGTAAGCACCAACCCAGCCATAAACCCTTTGATCTACAATGCTATCTTATCTGTAAATTATGCTAGTAAAGTGGTATACAATGCTTGTAGGAGTAGCCAATAATATCTGCTTTGACTCATTCTAGGAAATGGGAACCATTCCTGACAATGCTTGGGTGACCAAAAATGGGGCACTAGATAGTCCAGGGACCTAGGGTAAAACCAAATATAACTATTCTGAATAAAGAAGAAAATAACAACAAAATTACTTCTAATGCTACTCTGCTATTCTGATAGATAGCTTCCTCTTGCAATAGTAGATGGGAACAAATACAGAGACCACAGTCAAGTATTACGTAGAGAATGAGAGACCTTAGAATACTCAGTCCTAAATGTCTCCATCAAATTCCTTTACTTGGGGCTCAGGGAATCCTGTGGAAAAGGAGACAGACTATAAGAGCCAAAAGGTATGGAGGACACCAAGAAAACAAGGTCCCCTAAATCAACGTGATCAAAAATCATATGAACTCACAGAGACTGAAGCAGCATGCACTAGGTCTGTCTACATACCACGTCCTCTACACATATACATAGCATCTGGTTTAGTGTTTGTAAGATTTCTGCAGTGTGCAAACTAGTGGGTCTCTTTCTTGTTCTTTTCTTAGTCTCTTTTTCTGTTTGTTTGTTTGTCCAATTCCACTGCATCAGGTTTTGTGTTATCTTATTATGTTTATTTTATTATTATCTCTTAGAAGCCTGATTGTTTGTAATTGAAAGACAGAAAGGGAGTGGATCTGGATGGGAGGGAAGTAGGGCAGAATTGGGAGGAGTAGAGGAAAGAGACACTGTTACTGAGATACATTGTGTCAGCGGGAGCCTGTGTGTTGTGCTGGGGCCTATGAGAGATAGAAGCCCTGTGTGCCATGCTGGGGCCTATGAGAGATAGAAGCCCTGTGTGCCATCCTGGGCCTATGAGAGATAGAAGCCCTGTGTGCCATGCTGAGGCCTATGACTTTGGGTCTGTGAGTAGATTTCAGAGAATGCTCACACACTAAGTAAGCACTTCTGCCTACCTGTGTCTCTGTCCAGGTGTCAGAGCCTTTTAATGAGAGTTCCTTTTGCTTTGCTTGTGAAAGACAAAAGTCTCTGACCTTTAAACCACCTCACTCATCCATCTCAGTCTTTTTATTCATGGCAATAGATACTCACTTGACATCCACATCCCCAATGGCTCACCAAGATGAGTTGGGAAATCCACTTGAAAAAGACACTTCACCAAACTGTGAAGCATAGTTAAATCAATGGCTTCAGTCACTTACCATGCAATTTAATTAGCTAATATGCTCAGGATCCTACTAGACAAATTAAGGCATTTAGACACAAACCTATACTCTCGCCTTTTCTCTAAATCTTTTTAGAGGAATTTTCTTTACCACCAAATGCTGGTTTGATGATCAGAAGTGAGTATGATTATAGACTCAGAAGAATTAAAGAAGTCATGATTAAGCTTATTAACTAAAACAAAACATAAAATGTATTTGTTGCTTATTAAGACAAGTTCAGTGTATTTTATATTCATTAATTCCATGTCTATCTCTTATTAAGCCTTATAGCTGTGCTATAGAGTAGATGTTATTATTTTTATTTTAATCATAAGAGAGCTGATATCCCTGCAAGGTCAGAGAACCAGTAAATGGCTGAGCTAGGCATCTAATCTAAGCCTGACTCCAAGGGCACTGCACAGCAGTTAATGACATTAGACCATGATTTAGGCTAAGGTTCCTAAAATTTTGAATTAAATATTAATTAAAGCCATGAACTTTCTCCTAAATAACTGCACACATGTAAAACTTTTCTGTGGTTTCAGAAGACCCAGGGACTCTCCACAGCACAGGCTTCCAAGGATATTATTCCCAATGCATATATATGCTTTAGATGTAACTGCAAGTAAATATGTGCCACATGTGTCTGGAGTGTTAGCACTGTGTATTGAAATAGGAAGGAATAATCTAATCTGAAAAAGCTAACACATGTGTCCCATTGGATTTAACCACATGTAGCAGTGGGGAATTCAAGCTATTCCTTATGGAGACTTTAAGCTATTTCTTTTGAATGGGTAGAGACATTGTTTATTTGGACTCCATCTTATTTGAAAATTATACAGTAGTACTCATACTTACTTGTAAAGATAAGAACAATAATAAAAAAAAAACTTTAAATACAAGGCCTTTGAGATTATCTAAGGTTGCAATCTTCACACTTAAAACTGAAGAAGAGGGCCTGAAACCATCCAAGATCACAGGGGCAATAATGTCAGGACTGGGCCTGGACACTCTGTAGTCCTTCTGTGCTTGCCTTATCCCACTGGATTTCCCTAGGTACCAGCTTGCCTGTCCAAACCACCAACTGTGCATCTTTATTGCATTCCTTCTCAGATGACTTTTATTGTTCATTTGAAAATAAAACAGTAATGAGAGATGTAACACAAGTATTTGTGTGGGCTGTAAATTACTGTACCTCCACCTTCAAGAACAGAGCACAGAAACCAGAGCTGTGGTGCCTGGTTCAATAGGGAAGGAGCTTGTTGGACAGACTGTAGAATTCATTGAACACAGTGTTGAAAGTGGAATAAACTCACACGTTTGACATTCACCTACCAGCATACATCAAGCTCCCCACTGTGTATAAGTTCTTTTGCCTGGCACCTGGGGCACAGAGGCACATGTGCCCTGTCCCTTACAAAGTTCTCAGTGACTGGAGAAATTGGAAACAAATTCAGGCTATGGCCTCAGCACAGGTTGGAGCCTTCCTCCTCAGATTTCTTGTGTCTCTGGAGGTTTCCCCACAAAAGAAAATATTTTACGTTTGTATTAGTCAGAACAGTATTGGGCATAATGTAGTTTTCCCTTCAAATGGGATTCTTCTCCCAGAAGTAGTCATGGGTTGTAACAAGACTAGTTAAGAAATAGAAGCCTGCTTTCTCTAATGGGGCCAGTAATTACTAGCTCAGGCTTGTCAAGAGTATATACAGTTATGTGAAGGGGAAGGAAAAATAAAGTCCAAAATAAAGGTGATTGTTACTTCTCATAATTTATAAGCAAGATTATGATAAAATTCTAAACACCACTGTACCATGCCAGTGGTGTGGCTAAAGCCAGTCCTAAGAAGATGCCAGATTCCATGTAGCTGGGTTCCTTCCTCTAGATTAGCAAGAACATGCCACAAAGCTGTTTACAGTCAGCCAATGAGTGTAACTACATTTTAATACCTCTAACCATCCCTCATAAATTGTGGGTCTCTAGGTTGACTAATCATTTTGCTCCCACTCCAAAATGATTGTCTATGCTAAGCTGTACAATAGTAATAACATTTCTGGATCGTGAGGGTTTTATGATGTTTTAGGCTGCAAACAACTTCTTTAAGAGAAAGAGAAAAGGGTCAGGTACTGGTATGAACTAACACATGCAGGGAATTTTTACTTTCGTAATGTTGGCATGCCCTAAAACACAAATTGCATGGTTGAAAGCAGCCAAAACTATTGATGGCTTTATTGAATAAAGTAAATTATTATGCAGGTATTTCACTCAGATAACATTTCATCTTCAAACAACAATAAATACAATTGCCATTTCCCATAACACTGTTCTCTTGAGCCAAGGGCTTGAAAAAGAAAATAAAACATGCCTTGTTTCATGCATGGCATTGTGCTAAACATTTATTTATTACAGTAGAGAATAAAAAGAGGCCTACCAGCCAGACATGTAGGCGAAAAAGCATGTCATTTCATCAGGCCATCTCTACTCTTCGTCCTTCTCTAACGATGGTTGACAGCTTGAGATGAATTTGTATAACGCAAGTGTCTTCTGTGCCATTCTGTGTGATAGGACTGCAGGATTCTCCTCTGGTACCCAGGGCCATTACAGTACTGTGACCTATGAGCAGCTGCAAACGGTTTTTCTTTCTAAGACCGTATGATGCTATAGTTAAATTCTAATTTTCTAAAATAGGTCTTAAGTATGGGAGAACCAAAATTAGGTGCACTTTTCTTGGTAGAAATCAGGCTACAAATTGTACATTGTGCTTGTAAAGATGATTAAGGCAGTTGAGCTGCGCTCCAGCAGTTGGGCAGATTAATTGGAGCATGCAGATTTGTGTAAAAACATATGTTGGAGAAGACTTTTTATTTTTAATGCTATTTAAAAGGTTTTTTTTTTTAAAAAAAAAAAAAAAAAAAAGAAGAAGAAGAAGAAAAGAAAGTAACAAGTTCCTATGTGTAATTTTCACATTTTTAATTCTCTCCTAAAAATCTGAAATAAATTCAAATAGGCAAGGGGACTAATATGAAAGGACTTTGTCACAATGAAAATGTGCCTTTCTCGCAGTCGGTGACAGCCTTTTTCATTTACTAAGCCCCAAAGTGTTCATTATTTTTAAATGATTGCATGATGAACCTAGCGGCACTTGTTTAAACAGAGCACAGACCTACCAGCGAGAGTCACTGCTTCTGAACCACAGTGCACGTGAGCATGTAGTGAGCACTTGGGAAATATAAGTTGGAATTTGTAAATGGATTCAGAATAACTCTCATGTGGTTATAGAGAAGATTTGTGATAAAGTATGCAAAGTGCCTGCCAGAGTGTTGGGGGCTTTCTGAATAGTGGCGAGGCGGACGGGCCTCCAGTGAAGAGGGGCAGTGGTGGCCACATGGGTGGTGGCTGGTGATGACAAGAAGACACTGAGGTCGGTTACTTCTTGAGAGAGAGAGAGAGAGAGGGAGGGAGGGAGAAGGAGAGAGAGTGGGTGAAAGGGTGGACATTGGAGTCAAAGGCTTTTGCTTGAAACAGTTGGAAAAATCCTTTACTCTACAGTTTGTAGCTGTAAAACAAATACAGTTTGTGCAGAATGAACACAAAAAACTTAGTGAGTCTTTGTGTCCTGGTTACTTACGGATGTGTCTGCTCAGAATTTTCCTTTTGTCCTTATTATACTTGTTTTACCTCAAAGAAGAATCGATCTCATTAGGAGAATAAACTCTGTTCCTCATAGATTTCTTTGTGGGGATACAGATAGATCTTACCTTAAATAATGCATACATGTTGAATTATACTCACTCTTCCCTCCCGCGCTGCTTGGCTTCTCTGTGCTTGGCCAGCGTCCTCATCGCTGTAACTTCTCTTCAGTGCTGTACACCCAACTGTTGCTCATGGGGAATCTTGCTGAACTAGGCCACGGAGTTCCCTTTGGGCACCACTTTTGAGAAAATTCCCCTGCTGATGTCATGGCTCTGAGTGTGTGTGTGTGTGTGTGTGTGTGTGTGTGTGTGTGTGTGTGTGTGTGTCTGTCTGTCTGTCTGTCTGTCTGTCTGTCTGTCTCTGTGTGACTCTCTACCCAAGTAAAACCACCAAGTGCTGTTAACTCAAGTGATACCTCAGTGGGCCCACAAGGAGAGAGCTGTCCTGAATGAGCTATGGGTTGATCTCAGGTGCCAGGCGAGCTGCTTCTGCAAAGGTTTAGTTTGCTGTATAGATTGAATTCTATGGCTCTTATTTCTGTATATTTCTGACAATGGGGTGAATGAATAATATTCATCATTAGAGGAAGTTCTAGACTGTTAAATCAGCTGAAAAAATACCCACAGGTCAGTCACAAGCACTTGGGATCCCCTGTAGTAAAACTGTATAGTGATGGGTCAGAAGAGGCCCCAAGCAGCAGTGACAGGTTCAAGAATCTCTCTGATTCTTTTCTAGCTTGGTTCCGTTTTGCTTCACTTGGCTTGACATTGCTGTGATTTGATGGTTTGAGACTGGGTCTCTCTGTATATCCCATGGCCTGAAACTTTGAATTCTCCTGTGGCATCCACCCACGTACTGGGATTACAAGCGTGTGTCACCACATCCAGCTGAAGCTTTTGGTTAACTGGAAGGCAGAGGTGAGCCATACACACATTTGCAGCCTCCAAGCTTCAGTTTTTCATCTGAAGCACAGACATATGTTTCAGTCACAGTGACCAACATTTGGGGAACTTGTGTGTGACTTAGTAAATAACCAAGGGAGTCATGTGACAAAGCCCAAGTGAGGCCAGGTGAACAGGATTATACAAATACAGTACACACATGTGTACATTCAGATACTCACCACAGTGCAAAGTAGAGCTACTGGACACAGCCAGAGCTGGCAATTTGTCTTGAGACTTTTCTCCACATCACAACTTGAAAACTAGCTCTCTGGTGAGCTATGGAAATACTGTTCCTGTTTCCTTGTGCAGATAACTAACTGGAAGCTAAGGGAGCCTCAGGAGCTCAAAGACTTCCTTGTAGAATGAACTGGTAGCAAAGCCATAATTCTTGGACCCAAGATTTATTGTAAGTGAGAAAGCTCTAGCCCAAGGTTTAATTTACCTCACTATTTCTCACGGCTTGTTACATCAAGAGGATGGCTGAACCCACATGGCTCACAATGGGAGCCAGACAATTTCAGAGCCATGGTCAATATTCTAAGAATCCTTCCATACTCAATGAAGATCAATAAGTAATATAGAACCCATTTGATTGAAAATAAATCTCATTATTTTTGACTTTCTATACATTTTCAGAGTTAAATGTTGTCAGTGTTCATGAGGAAAAAAAATAAAATGAGATGAATGGGAATGTTAGAGTAAGCATTCATATCCTTAACAAGACTGGTGGTTAATGAGAGTTCAAGACAGCCAAGCTTGAAATACATATTTTAAGATAACTTTTTATTCTGTTAGATACATCCCAGTTCTCAGTCCTATGAATATATAACACAGTTGCCATAATAAATAACTGCTGTGAATCAGGTGACATTCCTATGTCTTCCTAACTTTGTTTATTAAGAATGTAATTTCTCTTTTTATTTAAATAATTATTTCTGAAATCACCCTAGATCTGTAAACCTTAAAAACTTTAATTTTTTATTCATCATCCACTATATATGTCCAGCAGCCCCCTCTCACAGTAGCAGTTTCTCGGTTTCACTCTGTCGCTGTCACATTCTACTGTGTGTGTGGACCCAACTTCCCTCGGGTTGGCTATGTGATGAGATGTCTGGATCCCCAGCACAGAGGACTTCCTATTCCTTCCGGCTTTGTTCTCTCTTCATTCTGACTTTTCTGTAACCAGATATCCTCAGAGCCTTTGTCTCTAAACCCCTGGATATCAGCAGCCCCCTGCCCCATCTTTAGACTGTATGTCCTAGTTAACAGACCCTGCAGTGATGTCTTGATCCTTCTCATGCACTGTCCACGGTGGCACTTAATCATTCTCATGACTCCTGAGACTCTTCTCTTTCCTGCTTCCACCCTACCAGTGTCTGTCTGAGCCCTTCTTCTGTGGTTTACATCCAGGGCTGTAGCTGGGTTTGAACTCTTAACCTCAATCTTTATTTGCATCAACAAAGATACTTTGAAAAATGATCCAAAAGCACAGGGAGCCCTTTTCTGCCATTCCAGTGCAAATGTCCTTTTCTGCTATACTCTTTACTTTTGAAGAATCTGGGGAGTCTGCTATACAATGTAGACAATTACTTTTGTCATTGAACACCTCATACCTGATTACATCCAACAGGGTCTAAAGATCATAGTGGCTATTCTGAACACTTCCATGCTTTCTTAACTATTGGTAATTGAATTGAGATGTTCTTATGGTACACATAGCTGTACATTTATTAATTTGGAAATATAGTTTGTTCTGCCACTTAAGATTCATTCCCATTGTTTCAGAAATATTATGGATTCTTTTGTTTTACTTTCCATCCCAATATATAGGAATTGTAACAAAAACTAGAAGATCCTGATAAAAAAATTAAGAAAATATTTGGATGCACTTTTTTTAATGATGTAACTTAGAGTTGTAAAATTAGACTAATCAGTATGTTTGCCCTTTACCTGAAGACAAACTCTTGCCTCATAATTAAGGAGATAACTATAATGGTAATCATAAATTTGAATAAAATACAAATCACATGATTTTAAAAACAGAACTTTTAAAAACTATTGAATAGTTTATCCTGATAGATTAAAAATTAGTACTGGTTTCAAATGCCTGATCAAAAAACAACTTACAGAATTTGAAGATGTGTCAGTGGGCTGATAAACAGTGAAAGGGAAGTGATGACATCTCAATGGAAAATACCTTGATCATTTTCAAAACATTTATGCTAAAATTTTAGTATCAATTAGCAGACATGTAAGAGTTGCTGCATTAAGCAACATTAGTAATAATGAAATTTTAGATGCAAAATGTAAAAAACTTTTGTTTTCATCCTGACTCAACTAGAAGACTTATCAACGTGATAATAGGTCTGTAGGGCAATGTCGGAGTGATCACACTGCCTCCCAGAGTTCCCCTGGGTCCCTGGGTCCCATCAGTGCCCTCTGTTCTCTCTTCACTGTTTCCAGTCAGCATCTGGGACTCCCTTAACTTCTTTTCTTCCATCACCCTCCCAAACAACATGTCAGAGTCTCCTAACACCTTCTGCAAAGCACTTTGCAAATGCCGTTTTCTCATGTCTAAAAGAAAAGAGATTGTATTAGCAGTCTAGTTAATGATTTAACTTAAGTAAGCAAGAGTCGCTTTTTCCCATGTCTCTAGAACACAGAGAAAGAAGTGGCTACAGTATAACCCACACTGACTGCCCCTAGGACCTCAGTTCCCTTAGCATGACTTTCATTTGCTTGGGGCAATTTCTGTCATTTACAGTTTGACAGTAAAAGGAACACACACACAACCAAACTGAGAGTGCAAAATATTTCCTTACACTAATGATGTCTAGTCCTTTGAGAAGTAAATATAGAAACATTTTAATAATCACATTATGAGAAGCACTTGGAAAATCAAGATAGAACTTGAGAAAATATGTACTCTGAATCTTTAAAAATTTTTGTTTTAAATTCTACCAGGGAATTCCTACAGCTGATTAACATCTTCAGCAATGTATCAGTGTACAAGATTAACTAAAAAAAATCAATAGCTCTCCTATACACAAATGATAAAAGGGCTGAAAAAGAAATCAGGGAAACATCAACTTTTATAGTAGCTACAAATAGCATTAAATATGTTGGGGTAACTATAACTAAAGAAGTGACAGGCCTGTATGACAAAAACGTTAAGTCACTGAAGAAGATATCAGAAAATGGAAAAATCTCCCATGTTCCTGGATAGGTAGGCTCAACATAGTAAAAATGCCAGTCTTACCAAAAGCAGTCCCCATCAAAACCCCAACACAATTTTTTACAGACCTTAAAAGAACAATACTTAACTTCATATGGAATAACAAGAAACCCAGAATTGCCAAAACAGTCCTGTTCAATAAGAGAACTTCAGAAGTCATCACCATCCCTGATTTTCAGCAATACTATAGAGCTACAGTAATAACATCTTAGTACTGGCATAAAAACAGACTTGTAGATTGGTGAAATCAGATCAAAGACCCCTGATCTTAATCCACATACCTATGGACACCTGATTTTTGACAAAGAGGCCAAAAATATACAATGGAAAAAAGATAGTCTCTTCAACAAATGGTGCTGGCATAACTGGATGATAGTATGTAAAATAATGAAAATAGATCCATATCTATCACCCTGCACAAAACTCATATCCAGGTAGATCAAAGACCTCAACACATACAGTTACACTAAACCTGATAGAATGTGGAAAATACTTTTGAGCTCATTGGCACAGGTGACCACTTTCTAAATATAACACTAGTAGCACAGACACTAAGAAGAACAATTAATAAAAAGGACCTCCTGAAACTGAGAAGCTTCTGTAAGGCAAAGGACACAGTCAGCAAGACAAAACAACAGCCTACAGAATGGGAAAAGATCTTCACCAACCCTACATCTGACAGCAGACCAATGTCTGAAAATATATAGAGAAGTCAAGAAACTAAAGGCCAAAATAACAATCCAAGTTAAAAATATGGTTTAGAGGTAAATAGGGAATTCTCAACAGAAGAATTTTAAATGGCTGAAAGACATTTAAAGAAGTGTTCAACATTCTTGGCCATCAGAGAAATGCTAATCAAAACAACTCTGAGATACCAAGAACCCACAAGGTGTCCCTAGCTAGGATTCCAAGCAGTAGTGGAGAAGATGCCTAAACAGGACTTCTATAATCAAATGAATGACCACCCTAATTGTCTTTATAGAATCTTCATCCATCAATGGATAGAAGCAGAAGCAGAAATCCATAGCTAAGCATCAGGTAGAGCTCCTGCTCCAGCTGAAGAAAAGAGAGAGTATATGAGCAAAGGAATCAGGACCATGAGGAAGAGACCCACAGAGATGACTGACCCGAGTTATTGGGAGCTCATGAACTCTGAAATGACAGCTGAGAAACCTTCATGGAAAGGAACTAAACCATCCAAAGGTAGAAGACAGTCAAATAGCATGGACAGTTTTTGGAGCCTCTGGCATGCAGTAGGACCAGAGTTTATTCCTGGTGCACGAACTGGCTTCTGGGAGCCTATTTCTACAGAAGAACACCTTACTCAGCCTTGATACAGGGGAGAGGGATTAGGACCTACCTCAACTGGATATGCCAGACCAAACTGATTCACTTTTGGATTCCTTGCTTTCCTTGGGGAGTGAATGGGGAGATGGAGTTGGGGAGGCTGAGGGAGGCATAGGGATGAGCAGTGGTAGATATGGGGGAAAAACTTTTTAAATTAAAAAAAAAATAGATTTTTGTTTTGGCTATTGCATTTAAAATTTTGAGTAATGTATCTAATCAAAATGAAGATACATAATGGAAGTTTTTGCCACTGTAATATTTCCAACTATGTGTTTTTCAAAGGTTTATTTTTTTTATTATGTATATAACTGTATGTCTGTGTTGGGGTTTGTGCACATGAGTGCAGTGCCAGTGGAGGCCAGGAGGGAGTGCTTGATCCCCTGAAGCTGGAATTACAGGTACTTGTGAGCACCTCAAAGTAGATACTGAAAGCAAACTTAGGTCCACTGTGCTCCTAGCCTCTGGGCCATCTCTCCAGTTCCATAAGCTACACATTGTTAATTATTGGATTAGTAATATTAATCTTATCAAATTAAGTGAAATGTCATAAAGAAAAGCAAGTTCCTTGTGCTAGCCAATTTTCAACCTATGACGGAGTTTGAATACCGTATCATAACTATAAAAGGCTTTTCTATATGAACAGTACCCTTCCCCTTTCTACACATACCTCTCCCATCCTCTCTGAATTGCCAAGGTCCCAGAAGGGGCAGCGACCACCTGAAAGCATTAGAATTGAGAGGCTGCAAAACTGGCATGGGGATGGTTGGTCCTGCCAAAGGCAGGTCTATTCTGGAGCCGTGTGTAATCATCAGTGACATGAAAGAACTGTCCTTCCAAATGGCACCTGTTAGTCAGCTTCAGTCAAACTAATGCTTGGTCCATAAATAAGACTAAAAGGCATTTAGAATGTGTCAGGAGCTCTGGGTGATTGATCTATGTAGCATCTATCATGAAAATAGACCAAAGGCCTCGGGGTTGTTTCCCTGTGGAAATCATGGTGGTAAATTGCCATTTGTGTCCCTGTTCCAGGCCTTGCTCATCAAATTGTGGATGTAACAACTTCACAGACTGAACTTTTAGTTTCTTGAGATCTTCAGCATCTTTCCTCAGAGTAGAAACACAGCTGTGCCTTGTTCTTCGGCCTCATGAATGGTCTCTCATAGGGGACTTCTGTCAGCCTTTCCCAACCCTGCCTTCTAAGGCTTGCTACTGTTCAGAAGCCTAACTGGAAATGCTTTTGTGTTAGCTTGAAAGGTGAGGGAGGAGTGTCAGTGTTGGGACATAACCTGCCATTAAGGTTGAGGTGACAGATTAAAGCTACTAGGGGGAAAAGGCCCAGACTTCTTTTCCTGTGAAAGTTTGTTAGCACAGTCCTTGGGCAGTTTTCATTCCGCCTAGCCTCCCCTGTGTGTGCCAACTAGACCAAGAGAGCAGCTAGGCAGAGGTGCCCTGTGTTACTTTTCTGTCTGTCCTTCAACTGTTCCGCAGACATTTAGCCATGCACCATCAAGTTCCAGTACTGATGGAGACAGGGTTCTCCCTTCATAGAGCACACTGTCTAATGAAATATTCTAGGTAAACATACAACATCTTCTGAACTTGACATTAACATGGCATCTTATTTTTCATCTCATTTTGTTTCTACCAATAGAATCAGAAATTCTGTAACTCCCAGGAAGTCCATACATCCATATAGGTTTTCTTTTTCCATATGTCTGCATTTAATATTTTCAATGACAGCTATATAGTTATTGTTATTGGAAGGCTTTAGGCATGTTAGAAATTTAAACTTTTTCATATTTAATGTGCAGTGAGTATCCCGCTTCCCCGGGATAGAGTTGTTCTCACTAGCTGGTCAGACTTGTTTCTTATAGTCAAAATGCACTGTGTGGCATGTATGAAATTCTCAAGGAATTAACAAAAAGGTTTTTAAAGCAATAATGGATCTATTTTTGCAATAACCCTTTTTATAATGGACAGGGAAGGGGAAGTTTCTCTGCCGTTGGTATTAAGTTTCACTGGTTGGACAAGGGCTACAGCCATGCCAACAACCACACAAGAAGCAAAGGTCTTTTGTAAGCACAAGACACTCACCAGTTACTTCTGATATCAGCCTGCCTTGGCCTCAGCCCAGCTTGTTAGTGCAAACCCTAAAAATAAACACCTATTAATCAGCTAATGGCAAGATGAGTGGGTCCGTCCCCTGGCTGAAGGACCTAGGCTAACCTCAGTCGGTGGCTCCTCCGGTCACCTAGGATGAGATGGGAAACAGCCCCTAATGGCTCTCCACTTCGAGAGAAAGGTTGGCTTTTCATTTGGTGAAATCCAAGCATCACCTGAACCTGCTGCTCTGCGGGCTCCACCCTAGTTCCAGCTGGTAAGGCCAAGCTGCAGGCTCCTTCAACGCTGGGCCAGCTCTGCCTTGCCTGACTTTTAATAACAAAACAATGAGATGCAAGCTCAAGCCTGGAAGTCCTTACCATCATAACATTCAGCTAATGACTCCTGTGAATTTCAATAAAGTTGCCATGTAACTCACTAAAGGAAACTGTTCGCTGTTCACCTCTTGCTCACTGACTTCCCAAGAATACAAATCAGAGGAACCCTGTGGAGCCTCGGGAAACTGTTTATATATACATAGTTTGTCTGAACCACTCAGGAAAACTGAGCCTGCCTATGGTTTGTTTTTTTTTTTTTTTTTTTTTTTTGAATGACAGTCTCTTTTTTTTCTGTATGTGGTAGGAGTAGAGGAGTGGATGGGATGGTTTGTTTTAGTGTATACATTTCTTTAATGTGTTTACCCCCAAATAAGTGAGCTGCAGTAGATACTTTGGCCCCACACAAAGTAAATATTTAACTCAGGGATTCCACACAGAAATGAGCCTGGAGTATTTGGATTTCAAGCAGGAGGACTGCCTTTGGGCAGAAAGGGCTGCCAGCATTTTGTGTAGTTGATAGTCTCCTGGGCTGTCAACGCAGATCCTCTGTGATGTCGGTCTCCGCCCTCAGCGACCCTGCTCCGACACACCTGTCTCACCGTCTTGATCTAGTGTACATCTTCTATAGTCATCCATGTCTGTGTCTCTAGCCTTTGCAAGGTCTTCTGTTTTTTTCTTCCCCTCACCCTTGACTTTAGGACTTTCTCTGAAGACCACCACATCCCACCCCACCCCTGCTCAGAGCTCTCTCTGGCCTTTCCAGATAAACTGAAGTTTCTTTATCCAAGTTGCAGCATAGCTGTTTTCAACTCATCTCCCTTTATCTTAGTTTTTGTAACTACCCATACTGCTGGAGCCCCCAAGAAGGCGGACTCTGTCTAATGTTTCGGTTCTACCTGGCAGCTTCCTTGGGAAGGCAAAAGAACACCGTCTCCCCATCTGCAGATGAGGAGGGGGCTAGCCACTCGGCAGGGAGAGGTGGAGTTGGTTCATCCAGGCATGTCAGGCCCTTCTGTGAGGTCCTTTCTGCTCTCTCATTCTGAGCATGTTACCCCTGACGGTCTCAGCTTCCTCAGCTGTCACATCAGAAGAATGTGGTCTAAGGACCAGCTGTATCACTGTACAGTTGTGGATATTCAGTGAGCGCTATGAGACACTGAATCCCCATCAGCCACAGAGTGGAGCCAGCATCATAACCCTCATCCTGTCCTTTGACTGCAGGCAAGCAGAGTTCTGTACTTACTCCGGGTCCTAGAGCAGTTACTGTAAAAAAGAGAGTTCTCTCTCCTGCATTTGTCTGACAGAACAGCTTCATTAATCTGGAGGAAACAGAGAGCGTTAAGAATCAGCTCTGGCCACTGAGCTCCCTAAGACAGACAGACAGACAGACAGACACACACACACACACACACACACACCCCATCCTCCAACCCCCAAAGACCATCTTCAGTGTCCCAAAAGGACAGAGCTAATCTCAAACTTTAATTATGACTGTTTTCCAATTATATAGAGAATTTTGCTGTTATTTTTAATCTTCCTTCCAAAGACGTTAAATAAAACCTTTAAAATGCTTTCTTAGGCTGCAACAATCTGGAGAGAAGGCCTTACACTTTGTCTGGGCAGCACAGTAGAGCTGACTTTGTTGTTGGCAGAGGTGTGGGCAAGTGAGCCCCAGTGTTACGAGCATGGGAGAGCTGTCCCCATTATTTATTTGTCGTATGGCAGCATGGGTGGGGGATGCTCCACCATGGCCTGAGGTATAAGAAGAGGAGAGCTGTTCCTGCTCTGGCCCCATCAGCAGTAACCCCTGTCTGAGCTAGGCCTGAAGGTATAGGTGTGGGAGAACCCTGAGGATATGACAGCCCAGAGCACTGTGTCTTGCCCCCCACCTCATTATCACAAGGCCAGAGCAATGCTGGGAAACTCATCCTGGTGGCAAAGGGCTGACAGGCTGACCAACCCTGCAGCTAACCAGGTCCAGAACCAGGGTTATATGATGCCCCACCCCAACATCCACCCCATCTGTGATCTGCTGGATCTGGTGGGGATCGGGGTGGAACCAGGGCTGCAGAATCTCCACTACACAAAGCAGCAGAAGGATGTCCAGGAAGACTCCCAGGGAAAATCCAGTTTTGATGGTGTAGTAGACACTTTGGAATCAGACCAATGATTCCTTGCAATAAGCACCTGCATGTAAAAGTGTGGATAAAGGGGTTTACTGAGTGACTCACTGTCACACTGCAGCTTCCATGACAAGATTTTCCTTCTCCTTTTTTTTTTTCTTTTAAATTTTGTTTTGTTTTGTTTTGGTTTTGGGTTTTATTTTTTGGGTTTTTTTTTTGAGGGGGGGCAGCAGGGTAGGGTTTGGAGGCATGATATGAAAGACACAAAGAATTAAAAAAAAAAATGTTTCCTAGTCTGAGAGAAATAGCTCAAAGTGCCTGCTATACACTCCTGAGACCCTGAGTTCAGACCACAAGCACCCACACGAAAACCAGATGCAGCTGTGCACATCTGTAATCCAATCAGTTGGGTTGCAGAAATGCAGATCCCTGGAGCTCATTGGCTAACAATGCTAGTGAGAGCTAGAAGCTACAGGTCCATTGAGAAGCCTTGTCTCTACAAATAATGTAGAGAGTGATCAAGAAAGAAAACTAACATTGACCTCTAGCCTTTACACACACATGTATATACACATATGAACAAATGCATACCAATGCAGAAAAGAAGTAAAAATGTTTTGAGTTTTTTTTTTTTTAATTATAGCTTTATCACTGGAAGGAATAATACTAAGTATGCTGCCATAAATGCTGCTAAGTGTATAATTTTAAGCATATTCATAATATTGTGCAACAAATCTCTAGAACTTTTTTTATCTTAGTGGACTGAAACTCTAGCCTCTCCTACCCTTGGCACCTGCCTTTCTATTTTTTGTGCCTGTGACTTTGGCACTAACACATTGAGGTCCTTGACATAGGCCCAGCCGTGTCAACAACACACATTCACTCAGGACTTCACTCACTCTCTGCGGGTGAGCTGTCTTGTAAAGTGTAACAAGACTTTGTTTTTAAAGTTGAATAATATTCTTTTGTTGTGTGCAAAACTTTCCTTATCCATTCATCTATATATCAGGGAATATTTGGGTAGTTTTGTTCTCTTATTCTCAAAGGAACATTGAAACCATTCATTATAAAGAACTGTTAGTGTTGGGAAGACTTCAAAATGCTAACCACAGGAAATAGCCTTTGGATGATGCAGTGAAACTAAAGGACATCCCCTGAGTCTGGTGTGTGTATTCCTTCTTTGTGTGACTTGGAACCCAAACACAGAACTGAGCATGGTGATGCTGTGTCACTGAAAGCAGGAACCCGTTTTTTAATCACCAGCATTGTGAGAAGAATTTCCCCTGGTCACAGGAAGTACTCCAGCTCTTATTTTCAAAGGCAGAAACAACTAGGAAAGCTGTCATACCACCCTGTGACTCCAGAGCTGAGCAAATGCACACAGTAGATCTCACAACTGGTCAGGATCTTGTAAACAGGGTGACAATAACTGTGTATAAGTTAAAATGCTAAAAGTTAATTTATTTATTCGCATCCCTTGAACCCCATGAATGGGGAAACAAAGACAGATTTTTAAAATAAGGCCATAGGTGGCCCTTTCTAGCATCCATATTTCACTGAGAAAGGATATATGTAGTATGAAAGCAAGCGCACTGCAGGCAAGACCCTTACCTTGACACTGGAAGGGAGAGGGATTTCAGAGCCATGCTTCAAGGACTGGAAGATCTGGGAGAGTCATAGCATAGGAGGCAGTGGAGTGCAGTGGTTCAGCGAAGGAACCATGCATGGGTCATGTCTCAGTTAGACAGCCTTACACAGGCAAGCTGTCTGGCCTGTGCTGGCTAATTCTCTGTCAACTTAGCAGTCTAGAGCAGTGGTTCTCCACCTTCCTAATGCTGCATCCCTTTAATACAGCTCCTCATGTTGTGGTGACCCCACACACACACACCCATAAAATTATTTTGTTAGTACTTCATAACTTTAATTTTAGTACAGTTATGAATCATTATATAAATATCTGATATATGGGCTTTCTGGTATGTGACCTCCAAAGATGTCATGATGCACACAGGCTGAGTACTGCTGGTTTGAGAGAAGGGAACCTCAGTAGAGAAAATGTCAGACTGTAATCAGACAAGCCTCTAGGGAACTTTCTTAATTGTGACTGATGGGGAACGGTCCGGCCATTTTGTGTCTTGCCATCCCTGGGCTGGTGGTCCTGGGTTCTGTAAGAAAGCAGGCTGAGCAAACCCATAAGCAGCTCCCCTCATGGCTCCTGCTTCCAGGTTCCTGCCCTTTTTGAGTTCCTGGTGTCTGTCAGTGATGAACAATGATGAGGATGTACAAGCCAAATCACCCTTTCCTCCCCAAATTGGTTTTGGTTGTGGTGTTTCATCATAGCAATAGTACCACTGACTAGGACACCAGCCTCACCACATCTCTGCTTCCTCTAGTACCAAGGAGTGCTTCTGCCTAGCAGGCTCATTGCAAGGATGAGCTGAGATCACAAGTACCACATATTTAACTTAGGACCAGACATAGTAAATGGTCAGTCATTATCCTCTTCTTCAACGTGACCAGTTCAGCACAACATCATGATGCTTTCTCAGCAAATATGGATGCTATCCCAAGTGGTACAGAGAGAGAGAGAGAGAGAGAGAGAGAGAGAGAGGAGAGAGAGACAGGCAAGATACCCATAAAATAATAAACAGATTTTAAGTAAGGCTGCTGTTTCCAACCCATGCAGCTTTTGTTTTAAATGATATAATGTAAACAAAGATCTTAACAATATCTGGGACATATCAAATATTTGATAAGTACTGCTGGCTCTTAATATTATGGTTATGTTTTTATAATTATTGCTGATAAATCATTTTAATCAAAGAAATAGTAAAATAGTTTGTGTCTTCTACCAGTCTCAAATGGTAGAAGCTAGCCTGGCATAAAAATAAGGTTGGAGTAAACTCTGCCCTGGGATAACTGCAGAGGCATTACACTGACTGGAACACTTTACTCTGGTGGTATTAGAAAGAAGCAAATAAAAGTTGGTGTCTGGCCTCCTAAAGCCCAGGATTGATGAGTGACAGGGCCTTCCTCATAGGAGCAGCCCTGCAGTCAGGCTCCCCGTGTACTCGGGCCCTGCAGGCACCTGCACTCTGGAGTGGGACAGTGGGCCTTTCAGCTCTTCAGCGGTTTCCTTCTTCACTGTCCCCGGCTGTGGCTTCATCCTCTGACTCCCGTACTACTGAACCCTTTAAGAATCCTAGCAGGTTGCACCTTCAGACTTAGAAGTTTTACAGCAATAAAAGTGACCTTTCAAGTTCACATTTAAAGTTCCCTTTTTGCTTTCTTTTATTTATGTTTTGACATTTTTTTTTGCATGTGACTATTTGTGGAGAAAGGCAGGTGATAAACACATGAAAAGCCTTGTGCCAGCGTAGAGAAGCCATATGATTCTCTTCTGAGGGGCTCTGTGGAGGATGGTGGAAAGATCAGCAGAGTGTATGGATATTGTTTGGAAAAGTGAAATTGTGAGGCCTGCAGCCTCTGCTAACCTGTGTGACACATGGCTCTAGGATAGTGTTTCTGGTCAACGAGGGTAAATCCTTGTGTCTTGTACACATCTGTTGATTTTAATAGTTGTATATCTCTTCATTTATCTTAAACACCTGAAGGTATTTGGAAAGGGAAGAAAAAATGAAACAGGGGTGGGAACAGTAGTACTTCCTTTTGATGGATGTTTTTACAACCTTATCATCTAGATAAAAGCAAGTGTAAACAAAAGCCTACTTAAATTGATTGTATTAAAAAAAAAGTTAAAGCCACCTGTGTGTAGTGAGCTTCAGGGTTTTTTAGGATTTGTTTGTTTTATGGTTTTGATTTGTTGTGTGTCTCTTTGTTTTCTTGACAACAAATTCCCACAAATCCTTGCAGCCAAAACCTGCCACAGTAGTAACCAATACTTTGGGTTTCTTCCAGGCCTGAGACCATAGCATCATTTCCCCATGACAAAGCACAAGGGTCTACTAGCTATCACAGTGGTCAGGCAAGGACACTGTGGCCTTAATTCAAGGCTCATGTTCTTGCTTGTATAAAGACCGATTTTATTTCCTATGTGGTAGGGTTCTGAGCAGAAGGGTTGTTAGGGGTTTCATCTGGGGTACAGGTATGCAGGGTCCTACAACAGAAGCATCCATTCACAGCATCACTCCCTACTAAACCAACACCAGCTGAGTCCTGTGTGCCATGGAATGTGAGTGGCCCTCAGAAAGTTTACATTCTAAAAGTGCATGCTTGATAGCTATCATATATAATTATGTGATTTGTGGGGGGTGAGTTTTTTTCATTTTCATTTCCCTGATCCATTTTTTTAGCCTCTAGCTTGTTTTTCTCATTTCTAGCATTTTCTTTCATGAATATGGAAAATGGAACAGTTTAATTGGGGAGGGGCTCAGAGATGATTTGGTTAGCAAAAGAGATTTTCCTTATCAAGAAATATTTGCTGTAAAGAGGAGACAGTTTAACTATCCATTTACAGCAAATTGGGATTTTGCATACCTGAAGCATTATATCACACTTGCTTAATGATAGATTTATAGGGCAAGTGCACATCAGCCTTAATCCCTTAGTTATTTGACTTTGCTAGGGATAAAGATTCTGATTTTTTTAAAGCAGACTTTTATATATTCAGAACCTATAAATCTCCCAGTGCCTTGAGATAAATGTCTCACTGAACTCTGAGTTACCCTGCGATCTTTAGTGCACTAAGTCAAAGTAAAAGAAACTCCATCTGTTGTTCCATTCCTAACAATAAAAGTCTACCTGAGAGAGGGGGAACATATTTGGCATAAGTAGTATTTGTGTAATAAACTATTTTCTACTTAGTAATGCATTTCTAATCTCCAGGAAGTTAGGCATGAGAACTTGGAAAATAACCTCACGATTTACCAGAGCAAGTCATTGGGCAGAGCGGGCAGCGCTGGCATGGTTGCCGCTTGTCAGCTCAGGCTTTGCCAATCCAGTGATCACTATCCATTATGGCTGTCATATCAATTATGAATTCTCTGACACCAAACACTAAATCAGCTGAAATGATGGGTTTGCCTTTGGCGTGTTTCCCTGGGGAAATAACTGAGAAAACATGTAATAATTCACACAACCAATTTTGTAAACCACCCCCAACTTTTGGAAGAAGGCTGGGGAATAAATTCTAGGTGGATAGATATGATTTGCACCCACGTGTTCCTGAAGTATTCGCTCATTCTCAGTGCATTGGTGCTTTCAAAGTGGATGTGACCTTGGCACTATGAGAATTTTAAAGGTTTCTGTTTCTTCCACTGCCACTCTGCTGCCCTCCCTTCTTCCAAGGGTGTGAGCTCACTCCTGCTCCCGGCATCCTTGTTAAAAATACACCAACCTGCACTTTAGCCAACTTAATCATCTGAGAAGATTCTGCTCCCACCCTCCCTATGTCCCTTGGGACCCCTGATCTCTCTTTCTTCTCTCCGCCCTTTACAACAGTATTGTGAAAATTTTAAAAAGACTAATACATGAATAAATGCAACATTATTGAAAACTTATATTTTCTAGGAAGACTTGCCAAAACACATCATTGTTCTAATTATTATTTTCCTGTGAACCCTTTTGCATTTGGTTTAGTCAATACACTACATGTCCATTTAAATGGAGATAGATTTGTTTCAACATCATTATTAAATTGTATGCCACTTAAGGTGAGAACATTTTCCGTGGTGTCTTGTTGCTTGCTATACAGGTTGAACATGCAAACTTAAATGTAGGTTCCTATCAGGTAGACTCAAAGGAGCTGACCAGACCAGAAGCAGACAACCATCCAAGAAAATAGGATAAATACCTTCTGCTTTTGTTCTGTTTCACTTCTGAAGCTCAGTTTGTAATCAAGTAGAAAGTTGCAGCTAAGGCATCTAAGAATACCTAACATACTACAAAGAGAATAGAAAGTCACCATTTTCCCAGGTAACTAACTGCACACTTGGCAATGTTCAGTTCAATAAACATGGAGGAAATTTCAGGTTATTTGTGTTGTTTTTGCATATGAACTTGTCTTCAATCTAAGGCATACTCTGTTTATTTTATATGTGACATGAAAGCCTGCAGTGAACTAACATATTATTGACTTTTTTATTTTTTAATAATTTATTTTTATTATGTTCATTCATGTTTAGCCTACATGTATATCTGTGTGAAGGTATTGGATCCCCTGAAACTGGAGTTACAGAAAATTGTGAGCTGCAATGTGGATGCTGGGTATTGAACCCAGGTCCTCTAGAAGAGCAGCCACTATTTTTAACAGTTGAGATAAACTCTCAAGCCCCTACTTTTTTTATTTTTAAAATTTATAGAAAATAAGTTGCTTAGAAACGATGAGGTTGTAATTTGGGCCCTTTTGTGGGATAGGTTTAATTTGTCTTGATTTTGGAGTGTTGTCTTTTGTTGTTTCTGTTTGTTTGTTTTGTTTTGTGGCAGGATCTTTACAACCCAAACTGGCCCTTGAACTTATTATGTAGCCAAGACTGGTTTTGAACCCGTGTTCCTCCCACCTCCCTAGTGCTGAAGTTGATAGTGTACACAGATGCTGGAAATTGTGTTTTTAATAACCAAGATCTATGATCTGAGTGAAAAAAATTCATAAGTAGGATTCTCTTTCTTCAGTTATTTCAATCTGTAAACATAAACCTACTAAGCAAAAAAAAAAAAAAAAGGTAAATGAACCAAGTTATTGTATTTTTATTTCATTCCTAGATACTGTGAAAAAGGATATTTGCATTATGCATTAAATTGACCATAGTGTCAGAACCTTACATGATCGCTAATCTGTTATCACTGTGCACATATTTACACACAGGCCTAAGGACACATACTTTCCACATAAACACGTGCAGGCATGTTTCACTTGGACTGAAAAGTTATTTACAGCTCTGTCTGGAGATACATACAACAGTGATTAGCAAGTGCACAGCCAATCTACAACATGCAGATTAAAAACTAAATAAACGGTGTAAGAGTTTATTTTAAAACAATTACAAGATGTTTTATATTTCTCCTTCATCCTAAACTATGTGTTTGAAAACAAAGTCTTCATAAGAACCACATGCAGATCTTTGGACTGTGAAACAGGCCGTGTCCCATAACCACATGTCTGCACACATCCTCAAAAGATAGCACAGACCTCACACAGCCACTCAGAATGAAAAAGAAAAGTATGTATATGCATGTGCATAATATGTATGATTCTTTGATGTTCCTTTTTTTCTAACTTTTCATTTATATTTGTTCCATTTTTTAGAAGGAATTTTATGTTTGGCCATGAATTGAAATCGAAGACTTGGGCAGGGAACAAAGATTTTAATCAATACAACTAGGTTGTTATTGTTATTTGAGGAAGATTCTCATGGAAAGGAACTTGGCTAAAGTCAACCAGCCATACCATTGTTTGCCATCCTTCAACTGATGCTTAGTTGAAGTTCTCCCCCCCCCTCTCCTCTCTCTCTCTCTCTCTCTCTCTCTCTCTCACACACACACACACACACACACACACACACACACACACACACACATGCACATTCATGCATATATATACTTTTGTATGTGTATCTTTTTCTCATCTAGTTGAAAACATAGATACAGCAATTTAATGTCACAAACATAAGATACATCTCTATGCTAGATATAGGAGCAGATGGATTGAAACTTCCCCCTGCCCTCTGTTAACATTGATCTGCACAGGCTGTGTAATGCATTGCTGAGCTCCTTCTCCATGGAAGCATCTCTCCTCTGAACTAGATACAGTGGTCCTCTGCAGCTCACTTCCTCCTGATCTTCAGGGGCTTTAAATACACTTCCTCAAATGTAATTGTTTTGTTTTTCTTCTTTACCCTGAGTAATAGGTTGTTTTTGTGTGTACTTTATGAATGAAGCGATTCAAATCTGAGTAGCCTGGCAAACTCTTTAATGTAAAAGCTGCTGAACCGTCCCAGACAGGTGGCTCCTGGGCCCTGTACTGACTTAATGAGTTGCTTCAGCGGCTTTTCTATCTTTTCCAGGTGTTGTAAATATTTTTCAAAGTTGAGTCACTGTTATAAATTCTTGCGTAAACACAAGACGTAAGGAGAGACAGTATAGTGTATTCATTACCAGAGCAGCCAGCCTATGCAATCATACTGGACCTTTTGGTGTCCTGGTTTCTTCGACTCTAGGATGAATATAATTGTTAGCTCCTTTATTGTTGCTCTGATAAAACACTGTGGCCCATCACCATCACAGTAGTGTGGGACAACAGCAGGCAGGGACAGCAGCTGGACAGGGGGGATGAGAGTGCACATCCATCCTTGGTGGCAACCACGAAACAGAGAGAGCAAAGTAGAAGTTATGAAGCCTTTTTAACCTCAAATCCTGCCCCTGGTAAAATCATTCCTCCAGCAAGCCTTCTCCATCTAAACACCCAAACAGCACTAGTAACTAGGACTGGGTGATCAAATGCCCAAGACTGTGAGGAACGTCTCGAAGCACCACAGTGATTGCACAGCACCTTGTAGGTTTGTAGCGAGGTTCAGTTGGTTTGTACAGGTAGAAGGGCTTGAAATACCTCCTGCTGCAAAATAAGCATTGAGCAAATACTAATTGTCATTTCTTGGGGTTATTGAAATTAGTATATTTATATATGTATATTTAAACTGTCTCTATAGATCTGACAATTGGCCAAACTTCTGCCCCAAATAATTTTCTTTAGAAATGAAGATATTAATCTGACTTCAAAAGCCCACTTGGGAACTGACTGGCCTAATTTGGCCAAATGATACTGAATATTCTGATCAGAAATTTTTACGTTCTTCTATTAACCTCCCCCCAACCCTCTCTGAAAGCACTGCCTCAAGGAAAAGCATAGATAGTGAACTAGTGACCTTCCCCTTTCTGTGTGAGTTATTGAAAGTCATCCTCAAGGAACCTGCATTTCAGAATAGTAGGGAGCCACAACTGGGAGACTCTTTAATTCCACAGGTGAGAAAGAGGAAGCATGCTCTACCTGAATTAAGGACCCAAGTTTTCTGGTAGAATGGATTTCCCAAGAAGTTATACAAAATCTCAATCCGAACCAACAATTGATGGGTTTATCCCAGATTCTATGGACCAGTTGCTGTCTGCATCCCCCCAGGACATGTGAGGATAGCTCAGTTTTTCTGGAAAACTAAAAATTTACTCCCTTAAGGACCATTTTTAATGTGCTCTTGGTGACAGTCTTTAAAAATACTTTGCAGCTTTCACTGCCGTTTTAAAACTGAACAAAATGTCCCCAGCATCTGTTTTTCCTAGACTGTCCCCAGCATCTGCTGAGAGAGACAAAGTCTGCCCCAAAGCAGAGCGGCCATGAGCTGCTGTCACTGCTCTGGCTTTTTGTGTCTCTTCCCCAGTTGTCACCAGTCACTGACTTTAGCCAGCTCAGTGTCCCACCTTAACCCGCCCCCATATCCTTTGCCACGAACACAAATACGTCACATTTGCAGCTTTAAAAACTCTATGACCCAGTGTAACAGCAAAACCACCAAACAGCAAGAAACATGGAAGAAACCCTCTCTGTGCAACACCAGCATCTCAGCCACGCAGCAAGGATTGGGCTGGGATACAGCCAAGAAGCCCTGATGGCAGAAGACAGGGTTGCTCAGTAACAGGGGCTTGCCTGGATGTGCGGACTCGGTGCTTACTGATAATCTCCTTCTGTATAAATTTAAGGTTCATCTGTGACTGGAAAAGCCAATCTGTGCCCACCAGGACCCTCCGTGCTGCTTATGCAGAGAATGGAAGTTGATGTATGCTTAATCTCATATCTACAGTGAATATTTGTGTTAGCTATCTATTGCTATGTAGCAAATTGTCTCTAAAACTGGCTGAAAATAACATACATCTTTCACAGTCTCTGGGAGTTAGGACTAGAAGTACAGCTTGGCTCTAGACATCACACTGCCAGGCCCTTAACAGTCCTGTCTCAGTCTTTTCCAGTCTGTAGCAATGCAGTGTTAGTCTCATTTAAAGACAGACTGGGGGTTTTATTTTTTCTACCTCCTGAGACTATACTCAGTTCCTCATTGCATGAGTATCTCAGACATAGCAGTTGGCCTCAACATACAAGCAAAAGGGGCAATAGAGAGCTTCAGCACAATAGAAATCACAGCCTGTGCAACTTACTCATAGACATGACATCCTGTCACATCTCTTAGTGTTAAAACAAATCCTTAGTATCCCATATTCACAGTGTGGTGAGGTGGTTCAAATGAGAATGTTCCCCATAGGCTCATGTATTTGAATATTTGGTCCCCAGTCGGTGGCAATGTTTAGGGAGATCTGGGAGGTGTGGCCTTGCTGGAGCATGTTACTAAGGACAGACCCTGAGAGTTTTAGACTCTTCTAGTTCACTCTTTCTGCTTCCTTTTTGAGTTTGAAAATATGAACTGTCAGCATCCTGTTCCAGCTCCAGCCTACTGCTTACTGCCATGCTCCTCTGCCATGGTGAACACTTACCCCTCTGGAACCATAAATTCAGAAAGACCCTTCCTTCTGTAAATTGCTTTGGTCATGGTATTTTATCACAGTGACAGAAAAGTAACTGATATAGGCAGTGACTGCACAAAGGCCTGAGCTTCAGCAGGCAGGGAGCACTGAGGGCATTATAGACATCTGCCTGGAATACCATGTCTCTTCAACTCACAGAGAACTCCAGCTCTACCATCACCAGAGCCTCCTTTCCCCCTGCCCACCACATTGTTGAGCCTGCTCTCAGTAGAGGGGTATCTGAATGGGGCCTGATGCAGCTGCTCAATGTCTTTCCTTGCAGCTCACTCTTACTGTGAAGAAAAACCATATGTGCAGGGACAGGTTAAGTACAACTTCGCTAAGTATTTTCACACATCTCTAATGTGACTAAGTGTTACCCACATCACAGAACTTCCTCTGTGCATGCTGTTCACCTGTGCAAGACACATCCAGCTACACAACAAAGTGGAAGCCATCACAATGAGTATGTGAATCTCCTTCAAAACAAACAAAAATGTTTGCCCTCCATAGGATAACAGCTGTGGTTTTCAATCCTATCTACTTAAAAGAAACAAAATGACTGAAAGCTACTGTGAATTCTGTTACCAACATTTTTAAAATAGCAGAAGATAGATTTCCCTCAAGGATCTCTGGCCCAGGGTTGAGATGCCCAGATTACAACCCAGAGTAGGAGCCAAGAACTCTGACAGCCACAGGAGCCCAGTGGATGACAGAAAGGAACCAAATAGGCAATATGAGAGCACCTCACAGCATGCTCTCTTCTGTCTTGATATGCAACATTTTTGAGGGCTCCATTGTGCTTCCACACACTCATTGAAGAAGTGGGTGTGAGGAAACTAGTCTCTCCAGAAACTTCATGGCCTTGACATCCTGGAGTCACAGAGAAGAGTGAGACAATGGCAGTCTGAGAACATCAGTTATATGTGACTGCTGACAGTGACTGAGCCCCCATGTATATAGCTAGATCAGTTAGCTTGTGAAGATTTGTGTAAGAACATAATAATTTGTATGTAGTGGCTAATTTACTTTTTTGAGACAAGGTCCCATATAGCTCAAGCTGGCTTCTCTGTATAGCCAATGGTGAATTTCAACTTCTAATACTCCAGCCTTCAAGTCTCAAGTACTGGGATTATAGGCATATGTCATTATGCCTTATTTATATGGTGCACCAAGTCAAACTCAGGGCCTCATGCATGCCAGGCCAGGACTCCACCAACTAAGCTATAGCCCCAGCCTTGCAGGCATCTTAATTAGTGAGAGCCAAGCCTTGATTATGAATTAGTCCATCCACACTGTTCTGTAAGGCAGCTTACTTACGTTTTCAGATGTTTCAATTACAGGAGGTTGTTAAATCAAAATCTGAATCTTAGCTATCCTAATAATTGCCAAAAAACAAATAAAGAATTTCCATAATTCTGTACTTCAGAGACATGGCATAGAGTTCAGAATGGTGCTGCCAGCTTGTAATGTCAGCACTTAGGTGATGGAGGCACAAGCATCAAGAGATTGAGGTCATTTTCAGCTATATAGCAAGTTCAAGGCCAACCTGAGATACATCAGACAGACAGACAGACAGACAGACAGACAGACAAACAGACAGACAGAGAACATGGATCAATTCCTAAAGAGTCCTCTTGAATTGGTATGCTAAGAGCATGTTGCTATGCTGTGTTCATTTCTAGATCATCCATGTGCTGTTATCCTGGCAGCTCCTCAGATAACCTAGGATTTTTCCTCTAAGTCAGTTTCAAATGGGAATTGGCAGTTGTTCTTTGCAAATATGGCTCCAGAACTGTCCAAAGCATTCTGGGTAGAGTCTAGTTAGTAATGCCAAGGCATCGCCTCTCCTTGTTCACTTGTTCTTTTTTCTTCCCTGATTTGTCCTTCTATATGTTCTCTCTGCCTGCCAGCCCCTCCTATCCTTTCTCCTGCCTTGCTATTGGCCATTCAGTTCTTTATTAGACCATAAGGTGTTTTAAACAGGCACAGTAACACAGCTTCACAGAGTTAAACAAATGCAACCTAACAAAAGTAACACACCTTGGAATAATGTTCTGCAACAAGAAAATTGACTGTCAGATTGTAGTTAGCCATGAAAAGGCACTGCGAGCCTCTGAGCGTCAGAAGGCCCAGCACCTGTGCCAGAGCATCCTCAGATCCAGCTCTGCTGTTGTTGTTTTGTTTCTAAGACACGGTCTCACACATTAGCTTAGACTCACTCGAAGTGGTAATCTGCCCAGAGGCTATCTTGCCAGCATCTGATAATCTCAGGACCCTGAGCTGCTGGAGAACGCTCAGAGAAGCACATCGGAGCAAAGCCGGATATGATTCTGTCTTTACAGTTCCAAATTTGTCACCTTCTAAAATTCTTATTATCTTTGTCACTTATGAACCCTGTAATGTAAAAAACCCTCTAGCAGTCAGAACAGAGAAGAACTTGTGTTTACTCATTTTTACTTAATCAGACAAAATTTTTCCATCAGGTTTTGAGCTATGAGAACACTGGTGTTTCCTAATTCTGCCATGAACCTTAAAGAGAGATGACAAAATCCTCCATTAAAAAAAAAAAGCCTAGCCGGGATCCAGTTTGCTGTCTTTTGGGAATCCTGGTCATGAACCACTACTTGAAATGTTAAGGTTCACAATCCTGCAGAAACCTTTATGGGTTGCCAGATTTCAGTTGTTGCCTCACAGGTGAAACAAGCCATTTTCTTGAACATTGAGGTGTTCCCCAGCCTGGCCTCTCTGTCTAGAAAGTACCATTTTCATAAAGAGCTGTCATGCTCCAAGTCCTTTGGCTTGTGATTTAGCTGTGCAGGGGACGTGCAGGCTGCTGTTGCTCACTCGGTGCTGGTGATGTGTGTTTTTTGTTTTATTAAATCTTTAAAATACCGGGCTTGTTTTTTACGATCCCCATATATTCTTTTGTTCTTCTTCATGACTGGCTAGATCACACTTTTGCTCCCTTAGTAAAAATATTAGTGCCTTTCTGAAGAACACTGTGGTCTCCAGAGTGGCTGCCTAATAAACCCAAGAACTGTGTGGAGCTCGCTATCAGATGCATGAAGGCCTTGGTGTGAGTGTATTATAATGGGATGGCTTAGGGCCTACTGACAGGTCCCTAGGGATGCATGTCTTTTGGCTCTTACCAAATTGGCCTTGATAATTCTGACATCACTTGGCACAAATCTCAGAACTTTTTATGAAGTAAAGCTACCAAATGGCTTGTTTCCATTATGAATAGTGTGTCTGTGTGTGTGTGTGTGTGTGTGTGTGTGTGTGAGAGAGAGAGAGAGAGAGAGAGAGAGAGATTAAAGGTTGCCAAGAAACACTTTGTTAAGTGGAAGCCAGCTCTTCCAGGTATGAGCTTGGTGTTCAAGTCCTGGCACCACATACAACGCACAGGGAACCTAATTCTTCTTACTCAAAGTTGGAGACGCTGAGGAAAAAGAGAGTAACCTCACCTGCCCTAAATGCTCACGGGACCCAGTTCAAAAGACTGTCCCTACTCAGAGGACACTCAACAGGTTGAATTAATCTTGAATACAACTGGGCTAACCCACTGATGTGAATCCCCATATAAGCCACGCCATGACATCCAACTGAACTCATTCCTGTGCATTATAGTGTCTCTCAACCCATTCTGTACTGTTAGTTTTGGCAAGTACACCACAGCAGATAATAAATCATGAGAGGAGAAAGCTTTTGGCCTAGCATGGTTCAGCCTGCTGTAATATTAGAATACAGAAAGCAGTTCTGTTTTTACACATCCTTTCACTAACCCAGCATTCATAATTTATGATTTCACTGTAAAATTCCTGCAACACTACACCAAGAGTAGTCCTGCCCTTTAATTAAGTACTCTTGGTAGAGAAATCGTGAAATTGATGTGCAAACCGTCTCTCTGTGCCCAGTGATTGATAGTGATTACATCTTTATGAACTCAGCCTAAAGGTCTCAACTTCCTGATGGGCGAAGTCGTCTGTAGGGCCACTTCCTGGCAGGGATCAGTGGCTGCTAACAAAACCGAAAATAACTGGGGGGGGGGCATGTTAGACCTTTAAGCCTCCCTCTGTCTGTCCGTGCTTGGTCATGAATTTCTATGACTCTTCCCTTGTTTCTGTGGGGGCTTACAATCAGATTCCTCACTACCTCTATGCATAGTTTGCAATGCAGAAAAATGAGTGTTGGTTGGATAGAGGTCTCTTAGAGGTGTCGTAGTTTGACATGCAGATCTTTTTCTTTAATATAGAAATAATAACAGGAGATAGTTTTGGCCACACAGACACTTGAATTAAACGTGATAGTCAGAGAACCTTAATCTATCCTGTCCTTTTAAGTTATTTTTCAAATATTTTTGAGGCAGCGTCCTGCTACACAGCCCAGATTGGCTTCAAACTGATGGTCCTCTTGCCTCTACCTCCTGAGTGCTCTGATAACAAATATGCATCGCCACGCCTCATTGTTCAAACATTCTTTTCCTCCTTTTGTTAAAAGTAGGCAAGTTTAATTTTTAAAATAGTACCAAGAAAAATTAGAAGACCAGCCTCTTTAAGCCCAGTATTCCCAGCTGGTCACCGATTCTGCTTTAGGTGTATCCTTCCTCAACTAGTGATTGCCTCAGCTCATATCCATGGCCCTTTACTGAAAGAAATTATAGGTGAATGTAGATCTACCAGACTCCTGGAAAGCAAACAGTTGCATTAAGTGAACACAAGTTTATATTCAGCTGCCTACCATCATCACAATAGCGACCAAAAGCAAGCTGGAATCATACTCCTTTAACTGTCTCCAAGTTATGCCTCCAAACATATGCCTCCAAGATGTTTGTTTTCTGGACATGCATGACATTTTCTGATGTTTTTACAGGTTTGGACCAGGCTTGGTCATCTATTGGTACGGATTTATCCAGGAACTGGACTGCAACCGGGAAAGGGGCATCCTGCTTAAAGCCTGTTTCCCCACAGACATTGTCACCTTATGCCATAGCACAGCGTGACCCTGAAGATCCTGGAAGAGAAGCCGGAAGCAATGTTACTTTCCTGCAGTATAAACTTCTGGCAACATCTGCCCTGAACTTCAGCTGAACCCTGGCTGCTGCCGTCGCAGCCCTACCTCTCTAGACAAACATATCAAGAGTTTCTGTTTTCCTTCATCCGTAGCTGATGTGAATAGCCAAGAACTACGGACACAACCCACTCATTATCAGCATCTCTGTCTCTGACACAGTTAGTTTATAGATAGTCATAATCTTGCTTCCTTCCCGATGCTTTCTCCTTGTATACTGAACAGAAGGAAAGGTGTGGAGACTGAAGGGTGGGATTTTTCAGTTTTCCCTGTTACTCAATCAGCCCCTTATTTTTTCTTCTAAACACCTATCACTGTCTTTCTCCTTTCTCTACTTGGGTATACTCTGCTACTAAGTGTTGCATTAACATCAGGGAATAACCTAGAAAAGCCGGGGACAAGCAATCTGTAAAGAAGTGTTCCTCCTCACCTGTCACCAGCAGAGCGGGACAGGGACGTTTTCTGTGGAGCATTATGGCCTCCTGACTTCTGTGGCATCCAGCCAAGCTGCAAAAATTCCCCTTGATGAGAATTTCCTTTTTTCATAAAGTTTATTTGAACACCAAACATTTCACATTGATCTCGCCTTAAAGTGTGAGTTGCTTTGTGTCTGACAAACCATGCTCCTTTGGCTTGGGGCTGAGTTGAGGACTGAAGCCCTGCCTCCCTTGTCTATAGTGGCCCTTTAAATGTGACTGCCAGCCTCTACAGTGTTGGCCACTATATTTTATGAGTTTTTTAAAGTACATTTATGCACACTGCTTTGTGTCTGCATTTTATACCAAATAATTGTATAACACCCAAATAATTTAGACATTACAAATAGCTTTGAATGAATTAAGTGTAGCAGAAAAATTCTAGAGCGATTTTTAAATAAGCAAATAAAAGAGATTTTGTATTTACTCACTTTAATTATTCACTTTTATATACTACAGACTAGACTTCCTTCAGAAGCAAAACATCAATAAAATAATTAGAAACCTATCTTTTAGAAAATTAAGTAATCTGTATTCCCCCCCCCAAAAAAAATGTATTTAGTAAAAAAATATTTGCCTCAGTGCTTTTAAAATGTTGAATAGATGTTTTTAGAAGTAAAAACAAGACTTTTGGAAATATCTTAAAGTCATACACATTGGTGGGTTTCTTTGTGCCTGGTCAGTGAAAATCTTGGCCTGTTGGCTTCCTGCCAAGGGCCACAAGTGTGGCAGGTCTAAGAGGATGTTATGCTCCCTGGGGAGACAGCAGTAAATCACAGGGGCAAAGGTACAGTGGTAAGGAATCACCAGGCAGGTTTTGTGTATGAAATAGATGATTTCAGACCACCACTACATTGCCTTTATACACATGCTTTGAAGAAAAATATTAAAATCTGCTTTTACAGCATGCCCTAAGCCACTGATTGGTTTGGATTGGGTTTTGTGGGGATTTAGGGGGGGTGGGTAGTTATTGAAAATCTTGTAAACACTTGTTTGAGATTTGCTTGTTTTAATGTTAGCCTAATTTCTGATGAGCACACACAAATAAATTTTAAAAGCTCAAAAGGTGCTTATGTTTCGTGTTTATTCTTCTACTTGGAACACGGACATGATGTGTTGTGCAGATTCTGGTACACCAACAGAGACACCACCTTGTATTTATGAGTGAAGCTTCCTAACTCGGCCCCTCAAAGCAAGAAAGAAACCAATGGTAAATTACTTATTGTGGTGATTTTATGAGTTTCTCAAAAACTGGTATGGTCCTGTGTCTGCTGTGTTTGAATTAGAGACATGTGGGAAGAAACAATGCTGTTCCCAGCTGAGAAGTTTAAATGTCATTGCCTTTTCTTTCATCTTAAAAATACTTATCTGGAGAGATATTCAGCAGTTAGGAGCATTTGTTGCTTTTGCAGAGGACCCAGGTTCAAATCTCAACACCAGTGTGGCAGCTCACAACTATCTGTAATCTATTTCCAGGAGACCCAATGGCCTCCATGGGCACCAGTCATGCATGTGGTACAAATACATACATGCAAGCAGGCAAAACACTCACACACATAAAATAAAAAAATCTTTAAAAATACTTCCTGTAAAACATTCTTATAAAGTTGCTTGCTTGTTTATTTTTCTTAGAGTAGGCAATCCAAACATCAGCCTCAGGACAACAGGCATGGGATAGCTTACTTTTATGGCTGTCGTCATTAGGACATTAATGTTAAGATCAAATCCTTTAGTATTTTTGTGGGCTATTTTGCACACTGTGCTGATGAACTGTGTCAAGTCAGGATTCAGAAATATGAATGAAATATAACTCTAACTAGTGCTCTCTGCCACAGAGACTTGTTACACAAGTGATAGAGTATAAGACTCACAAACACAACAGACCCCTTGAAGAGTGGAGAGGGACTGACTGGGAACAAAGCTGATCCACCTGACATTCAAAGGTGACTGGGTAGACTCCCACTCTCTCTCCTTCTCTCCCCCTACTAAAAAACCACAATTGAGCCTCTTCCAGCTTCTGGTGAGGTGTGTAAGCTTCACACACGGCAGGAGGGTCAGAGTTCTGAACTCACCTCTAAGAAAAGGAGTAATTTTAAGTGTGAGTGTGTACCTGCCCATCACCTGCAAGGCCTGATGCCACTCTTGAAAAGATGATGAATTATTGGTCTTTGGGGATTGCATTAACTCATGAAAGCCACCAGGGAGAAGACTGCTTAGAGCCCTGATGAGGTAACCTAATATTCCCCTAGCTGGCTACACTGATTAACACATAGCACCAAAGTGAACAGTTAGCTGACTAACTCTCCTGGGGAGCTCCACCCACTGTTTGCTTCTCCATTGGAACCGAGATACCTGGAGTCTGCTCTTTCTGCTTCAGGCCTAGGGTTTCAATTAAATAAAATCCTCAGAACGCTGTGTGTTTCTTCCTTTCTTCCTTCTTCCTGGTCAACTTCCCTTTGGTCAACCTTCTTGAGTTTCCTTCCACGTGCACATGCCTTCCTGCGCATCTCTTTTCTTTGTAGACAATGGATCCTGAGGCAAGACACATCTCTAAGTCCTTGGGAAGTAGCAGCTGACCTCATCTTTTCAGGTAAAAGCAAAACTCATGCACTTCACAAGCCAAAACACCAGAATACATGCATGTTGCCAGCACCTGGAGGACCAATCCTCACACACTTAACTTAGATAATAATATTTCATATTTCATATGAGATTTATGCCTTAAGTAAAAGTTTTGACAAAAGGAACCAACAGAGCTTGGACATGGTGACAAACATCATGAATCCCTACACTTGGGAGACAGGCTGGCAGATATCTATGAGTTCAAAGTCATAAAGGTTTACATAGCAATTTTTAAGCCAGCCAGTGGGGGGGAAAACCCTCAAGACATGGAAGGTTTTATAGTGTGTTTCAACCCACATGATTGTGTTCAGCTGATCATAGCTGTGAATTAAAATAGTAAAATTTCTGTCTGCCTTAGTAAGTGACTCAATTATTGTGTATGAGGCAGCTTGCCATTGCCCATGTATCTGAGAGGAGACTGCTTCATAGAATAACTATTTGATGACAAGAATGGGAGGGGACACTCTCCCCATGGGCACATTCTTGACTAGGGTTAAGGAACAAAATAAGGGGAAACTTACCAGGCAAACAATGTTCTGTGCCCGCCGTGTCACGACTGGGGACAAGCACAGGCTGTCTGTCTTAACCTGAAGCACTCTTGGGTTAAGGAAGGGTCATGCGTAACAGTTGAGACCGTCTAATCATCTTCCTGACCCTCCTATCGGTAGGAAACCCAATCTCAAGCTGTTCTATGAAGAGAATGCCTGATTCTAAAGGTTAAATGAGGGAGATGGGATTAGGAATTAAATAATAACCAGAAGAGCCTGTGTCCCCTCTGTGTTCTGTGCTTTCCTGCTATTGTTTGGAATATGGCTGTGAGACAAAGAACCACTTAGGTCAAGCACTATAAATTACACTTTTCATACAATAGTCATCCACTAAAATGATTTCAAAGCTTGATCAAAGTAATTCCAAAGAGCCTTTTAAAACTTTTCTACAATACATGGGGGGCAGGAAGTGCTCATTTGGTGCCTTGATTTGTTTCAGTCAGTGTAGCAGAGTTCAATCTTGGTGTCATGCCTACTTTATATAAAACTCAAATCCTTGACTAGAGAGGTACACCTTGTGTTCGATGCTTTCTATATGGACAAAGGCTGTAGTTTTTATCTAGTTACCTACAACTAAACATTTGAAGTCAATTGTAAAGAAAAAAATACATATAATTAAATGTTTTATATGAACATAACTCCACTTATGTCCTCAAAGGATTTGCTAACCCATATCTACCCACTATGCTAAGGTGATGTCAGCGGGGCTGACTTTGGTGATTCAATATAGCAACAGATAGCTTTATTTTTCTTTCTTTTCCTTCACTTGTATTTCTTCTGAGCTGTCTCATGTCAGAGACAAGATGATGAAAAGTAGGCTGGGACAGCAAAGCAGTGAGTCCTCAGTTCAGCCACATGCGCGGTGAATTGGGGGAAGTGGTCATGTCAGGTGCCAATGTGACTGGGTCAGATCACCTTCACTGTTTTAAAGGAAGGTCATTTTGAAATGCCAGCATGAAATATAACCACATCAATTAGGTAATAATGGCTGGTGTTCACCATTTAATTGAAGGCAAAACATGAAGCCAGTGACCATTAACCTAACATTTATTCTCCTAGAAATCACTGTTGTTTAAAGATATTTCTAGAATAACTTGCACCGATCCTTTGGGAGCAGGGAGCTTTGTTATTTTTTACATCCAATATAAATTCATGCAGAAGTAATCTAGTATGGCATATGTCTATGTAGACTTTTTTTTTTTAAATTCTTTTGGAAGCCATCAAAATCTAGTCAAAACTACCTCTTTACAGGACACCATAGTTCTTTTTTGAATAAACTGAAAAACAAATATGATTTGTGTGCTTAGTAAATATCTTAATGGTTAGATTACTTGCTGTTTGTTTAATGTAAAATTTCCAGTTAGATTATTATCTTCATGAGGGCAGAGACCACATTTATTTTGTTGATTTATCTATGTTCCAGGTCCTATCAAAATTTCTGGTAGAGAGACTTGTTCAGTAAGTGTTATATGAAGAAATGATTGTAAATGTATATGGAATGTGTCCTCACTTTGATTACACAAATAATTGAAGCTATTTCTCATTTTTATTTTTTCAGCTAAAAAATGAACATAGTCTCAAGAATTAGAAAAGCAACATATATGTTGATGTTAAAGAATTAATTATTTTAAACTTCTCAAAGATCTTAAAGCAAATATTTTGAGACATGCTCAATTTTTAAGGGAATTCATTACCATTTTGTTGCATTTGCCATAAAAGTAGCCTGAGCGCACCGACTTTATCCACCAAATTGCTAAATAAGCATCTGAGAAATCTTATTTTCCTTTTAAAAATAGACTTATTTCTGTTTTCATTCTTATATTTTAAAATAATTGCCCTTAAAATCCAGTCAGGCCCCCAAATCTAGGCATTTTATCCACACTTGGGGGCTGCGTAGAGTGTTGCCAGGCTCCCTATAGCTGGCACCTTTCATTGCTTCCTCGTGTAATGCCTGGTTAATGGCAAAATGCTTCCCGGATATGAAAGTAGTTGGCTAGTTGTAGAAGAAGTATCTCTGGTCCTTTGCTTATAGGTTCTGATCTTTGAAGACATGCCGTCCGCAGCTTACTTGGTGGGTGTACTCGTATTAGTCTTTAATCCAGGTGTTTCATCATGTGAAAGACAGAGGCGTTCTATTTCCTCTTGTTTTGGAAACTTGTAGCCCCTTTTTCCAGGGTTTCCATGAACATCTGGAGAGATCTGACCCACAGTACAGGTACCAATAAGAACTTTCCATCCTATATTCTTGATGTATTTCTAGCACTAAGGCTACTTAAGACACAAATATTTATCAGGTCTCCAGTGTGCATTTACAGAGCTTTGAAGTACTCTGGGGAACTTTTTAAGTGTAATTTAAAAAAAAAAAAAAAAATCCTTCTTGGAAAAAAAATAGTTACTTGTCAAAATGCAAATAACACAAAAATACATTTTTCAATGAATTGAAACAGCAATAAAATATAACAAAAGGGTTGGGGAGTAGGGCTCAGTGACTGGAATACTTACTGTAATATTTGAAGCTCTAATCCCCAGCATTGCATAAACCAAGCATGGTGGTAAAAGCAGGTAAACCCAGCAGTTAAGAGGTTGAGAAATTTAAAGTTATCCTTGGGAAAGAGTTTGTGGTCATCCTACAAGACTCAAATAATTAATTAATTATCATTAAACAACAAAACAGTGTAGGAAGTGGCTCTGTGGGTGTGTGACTATTGTATTCATAGAAAACAGAGTTGTCAAAAAAAAAGAAAAAACTGAATTATCAATTAATTATATTCCCCTTGTTTGCTTCCTCCTGATCCTTGGAAGTGTCTTCCAATGACAAAGAATTAAAAAAGGAGAAAAGAGAACAGAGTGAATGAATGAAGGAGCTTACAAGAAGGTGGAAATATCTTTCAACTGCCTTCTTGTCAATTTCTTAAGAGCTGCAGAGAAAGGAAAATCAACTGCTTGGCAAACATAAGAAGTCTGACTTCTAAACTCAGAATTTTGGAATTGAAAGACATCAGAGGTTTTATTTTACTGAAGAAACCAATCAAGAGAACTCATAGGACCTGTTTAAGGTCATGGGGCTTTTTGATGAGGGATAGGGCCAGCATTTCCTGCTCCTAACCTCTTGTGTTTTGTCTTCTCCCATAATTATACTGTGCTCTTGTCAGCTTAACACAAGCTAGAGTCACATGTAAAGAGGGAACCAGTTGAGGAAATGGGCAGGTCAGTTTGGCCTGTGACCAGGTCTGTAAGAGCCTGTCTTGATTGATGACTGTGGGCGGCACTATCCCTAGGCTGGTAAAGCGGCATGCACTGCATAAGAAAGACAGCTGAGCATGAGTCATAGAATTGAGCCAGTAAGCAACATTCCTTTATGGCTTTTGCTTCAATGTCTGCTTGAGTTTCCATCCTGACCTTTCTCAGTGATAGGTGATAATCCAGAATTATAAACTGAAATAAAACCCTTTCCTCCTCAAAAGTTGCTTTTGGTCATAGTGTTTATCACAGCAACAAAAAAGCAAATTAGAATAGGCTAGCCTTTTATTCCTGAGAGCTTCCAATATCTTGAGTTATTTTAGTAATTTACAAAGTGTCATGATAGATTTTTAGTAACCACTTTTGAATCTTGTTGTTTAGGTCCTGTCCAGATACTGAAATTTTTATAGTATATATGAGCTGGAATTTTTTAAAAATAATATTCACTTTTATTTACACCTTAGTATTCAAAACCCCTTACCACTCACTCAGTAACAGCTCAGTTCTTTACATTGCCCTCTAGCCTAAGGACGAGCAGCTGAAAATGATATAGGAACAATGACGACAGTCTTCCTCAGGCCAACGTACAATTTCTTTTTTCTTACACTGAGGGGGGCAGAATTTCTGGGTTGCATTTACTATATTTCTTTACTCTAAAAATATGATTTATTTAAAATAACTGAGCATCCTAGGAAAGATCAGCTCTCTAATCAACATGTAAAGTGTTAGAGATATAGTCAGCAGAGCCCAGCAGGCAAACAGGAGTCCCTGCCCTTCTGCTTGCAGACAGGCTGCCTGCTAAAGGCTTCAGACTTCCTCTGTAAACAGAAATAATACCTATCATGCACAACTGTTACAAGGATTAAATAAGATTAGTGTCTAATACGCCATAAATCACAACTGTTCTAAAACTGGCATCATCATGTATTATAGCTGTGTTACATATTATATAACTATTAATAAATTAATGTTACATAGAAGGATCTATTTCAGACCCTGGGAGACAGATTGGTGAGTAAAGTGCTCACTGCTCATGCATGAGGACCTGAGTTTGGAGCTGCAGCACTCACACAGAAGCTGATTTGGCTGCACATGCTGTAACCCAGCACTAGGAGGGGAAGTGGGGTGGTGACAGATAGATCCTGGGGCTCTCAGTCAAGAATTCTAACTGTAGTGATTCACTGCACAGTCAAGGAGAGACTCTGCTTCAAAAGTGAAGATACGGAAAGGCATCTGACATTGATCTACAACCTCCACATGGTACATAGAGGTGAGTGTACCTGTACACACATGTGCACACATAACCACATAGCGCACCACACGTATAACACACACACACACTGGTTTAGAATCCACTGTGAAGTGGATGGATTGCCTTTCCTTATGCTTTTCTGAAGCCCATCCAGAGCAACAAAAGTTTGCCAGAAGTTGAGATCAGCAGATCATCCTCTGAGAGCAGACACATGTTGACTTGGTTGTTTGCGCAGACAGATGTCCAGTTTACATTCCTGTGTTCCCGAGGAGTGCAGAGACAGCCAGCCTGTGTTTCTTTTGATAGTGACAGTAACCTTTGCCGTAAATACAGCCTCAGCAGCCAGACAGAGCAGGAAGCAGCCAGCACTTACACATCTGACGGACAGCTCCAGGCCTGTGCACCATATGCACCCCTAAACATGCATGCATGGGGTTGTCATCACAGAAAAGCTTCTTTGTGAGGACTAAAACACCTCCTCAAGGCCATTAATAATTCAATGAAATAAAAGCACTGGTGCTAAGTGAATTTAATCTTTGAAAAATCAAAATGGCAAAACTGAGGGAAGTTGGGAAAATTAGTGGCTTGCTCCTGGATTCTCTCTCTGATGGTTTTGACACTATTTGTAATGTCTTGGGTTTTTTGTTTGTTTGTTTGTTTGAAGACATGGCTTTCACTAGTACACTACTGCCACACATAAACCTCATCAGATGATAAGCAAGCCAACTTTTTTTCTGAACAGTCGAAATGGCTAGAGTGCTCCTTCATGAAAAGTTCCCTGTGATGGCAGGGTGTGAATTGGCCTCCTACTGGCTGCCTAAAACACGGGGGAGGAAAAGTTCATTCAGGAAAATGTGGTTGCTGCCACCAGGAGCTTCGGGAGCATAGCACGAAGTCCACTGAGTCAAACATGCTCTTCCGTTCTCTTCAGAGAGCCTAACAATCTGCTTTTGCATGTTGTAGCTTCTGAAGAAACGGGGTGATTTCTCTTTATCCATTCTAGACTATCTGAAAACTGAGAAATATTTCTGAAATATTAAGATGTATATCCAACAAGTCACAAAAACTCAACAGTAGCATCGGCTGCCCGGACTGACTTGCACTCAACACACAGAGAGTGTCTCTGTTGTCAGTATAGCTCACAGAAGAAGGACTCAGCAATGCCAAGGAGGGGCTCTTTTGGGTCTTGTGCCTACACCGCCAGCTTCAGTTACAAGGTAACAAGTTAGATGGCTGCCCCACTGTCCCTTCTTTTGCAAAAGTGTCCCAGATCAATAAGAAGGATGACATACCACCAATTTCCCAGAATCCAGGAGGTGCAGCTGGAAGAGTGCAAATCAACGCTAACCAGAGCTACATAGTAAGACCCTGTCTCAGGAAAGAGAAAATCATGAAATGAAGAATGAAAGGGAAAAAAAGAGCTTTTTTTTTTTTACTTTTACTCACACAAAGTGAAAGTTGTGCAGAAGAGCCCTTGGGAATTACTTTGCAATGGGCCCACTTTGTATTTTGGATGGTACAATATAGGAATGATTTAGAATAATTTGAAGTTTTCAGATTAATTTACATTGACCCCAGTCTGGCATTGTAATTGTTAAAACAAAACCTTCACATAAACTGTCCTGAAATGTACTGATCTGATTATTTAGGAGGTTGTATGTATTTAATTGTGTGTGTGTGTGTGTGTGTGTGTGTGAGAGAGAGAGAGAGAGAGAGAGAGAGAGAGAGAGAGAGTCTCGAAACTATACCCTGGATCTAGGTGGACAGTTTAACATTGACCTATAGCTCCAACTCTTTGACCTGGCGATCAGCTAAGCCCCTGTTAAGTTGATGATGTCACTAAAGTGTTCACTTATAAGCTGGTTCACA
>PVIH01006435.1:0-111224 GCA_004025045.1 Sigmodon hispidus
AAGGAGGGGGGACAAAACTGGATTTGACCAGGAGTGGTGACTGATCCAAGCATTATTGGATCAGTGGGACCATAGGACTGTCTGCTCCCTGCCCAGCGAAGGGATGGGGAGTTGCAGAGAAGAGAAATGTCAAGATGTGTTGGGAGGGGGAAGGGACCTTGAATGAGGATATACAGGGATGGGAAAAAAAATTTCAGAGAGAAAGCTGAACACATAGTAAATTTATGTGTAGCAATCTTATTTGCATTACCATCCTTGATATGCCATGCTTATGATTCTTATCCTGTTCATAGTTATTGTTAACTTTTCCTCATTTTAAATTCATGTTACTTTTTCTTTGTTAAATATAAAATAAAGAAGAAAAAAAAGATTCTGAAAATCCATATTCAGATTTATAATTTTATCTAAGAACTCCAGAATTGCATTCACTTCAGAAGGTTTAAAACTTCACTATCAGGCTGGAGAGATGGCTCAGAGGTTAAGAGCACTGACTATTCTTCCAGAGGTCCTGAGTTCAATTCCCGGCAACCACATGGTGGCTCACAACCATCTATAATGACATCTAGTGCCCTCTTCTGTATACTGTATACATAATAATAAATAAATCTTTAAAAACTTCACTATCATTTTATGTAAAAAACAAAAAACTAGCACAATCGTACCCACATACATGCACAGAGCCAAGCAGAAACCAAGACATAAATGAGCTATTTACTTATTCCACACCAATGGGTTTGAAGAATTTACTCATGTGGCCAGCTGTGGTGGCACATGTCTTTAATCCCAGCACTCCACAGGCAGAGGCAGGGGCAGGCAATCTCTGAGGTCAAGGCCAGCCTGGAGACCCTGTCTCAAAATAAATAAATAAAATTTACTCATGGCCTTATGTGGGCACAGTTCATGGAGGTGGTGCACAAGTTTAGCAATGACACAAGCTAACTCAGAATGTTAAACTAAGAGCATAAAGGGTTAAGCAGAAGGATGTGTGAAAGCCCTGAGTTCCGTACTTAAGTGGGCTCTATTCCCATTCATTTAAAAAACAGAAACACATACATACACATACAACTAGCCACCTTTTAAATTGAAAGCCCCTGCAAACTCTGAACCCCTTTATTCTATTCCGTCTCCCCCGCTCTCTCTTGCATGCACACAAGACAGAGATACTCAGCTATAAATGTGAGAATATCAACAAAACAATGCCCACATCAGAAAAACATGCTCACCAAAATCAAAGGTTAAGAAAAGAAGATGCTCACTACCTCACTGAATCATAAAAACAGACGTTCATCTTTGAGAGCAATTACATTTGTATAGAACATAACAGCCTTTTGGATTGGAGAGTGCAGCCAGTGGTAGAGTGCTATCTAACATGCATGAGATCCTGAGCTTGACTGGCAGGTACACAAGAACAAAGCTAAGCAACAGCAACAACCAGTGCTTCCCAAGTGTAGTAGGCAAGTGCATCCTGGTCAGGAGCCTGTCACGTGCTATGACATGGAGGGCTGAGACCACCTGGACCACAGCTGTCAAGGTGGTGAAGAGACAGCTTTTAAAAAGTTTCCAATTCACTAAACCAACTCCTTCTTTAAGATAATAAAATGTAGCAATATTAAATATATATACAAGTTTATCTGTGTTTACTCTCAATCTCTGGGTCACATGGCACCTCCACATAACCTAAAGAAAGACAGTACGTCCTAAGTAATAAATGTGTCTATAACATGGTGAAGAAGGTACATACTGAGTTGGAGAAGGCGGGCCTGATTAAATGCAGGTGTCTGGAGCACAGAGGACACTGCTCAAGCACAGAATTTCTACAAGTCAATGAAAAAGCAGAAGGAGGGAAGACACGTGAAAGAATTATGTTTAACTAATAGAAATATGAAGAGGCGCTTAATATCATTAAGAATCAAGACAGTTAAAGCAATGTGATATTATTTTAGACCCAGGTAACTAACAAACAAATGTCTAAGACTAGGAAGTGCTGTGAGGCTGTGGACTCAGCCTCTTACAGAATGGTGCTGGGACTTGACATGGATTTATCACACTGAGAAATAGTTTGGCACTGTCACTCTAAAGGCTTACATTAGTTTTTCAATACAGTGGTATTTCTTTTAAAACATGTAAGCAAGAGCAATGCACAAATGTTCACAGAGGGAGTCTTTACAGGAACAAAACTATGGAAAAAACCCCCAGCATTCTTCAACTCAAGGAGGGGTAAACTGGTACATATGAACAGGGTGGTGGTACATGTGGTTGGAAACAGTCTAATAGTGCACTCTGTACAGTAGACAGGTAAACACAAAGGCTCCCCAAAATATCAGCAAAATACTTTACAAAGTTTAAGGCAATTAAACAGACCAACTTAATTGTGTGTGTGTGTAAACTAATATGTACACTATAAATATGTATCAATTATATACATATATAATAAATGCATGGTCAATTTAATTATGCAAAAGGGAAATGGAGGCTAAGGTTACTGAGAAGTTTTCAAGTTAAGTACTGAATATTAAAATAATTATTATATTACTAAAAATAACAGCTGGGAATTCTAGTTCTGGTCATATTGAACAAACTGGCTACTGAATAAAATATAAAAACAGCTTTGAAGAAAGTGAAGAGATAAAAGCAGGCAGGGCTGGAGGAAAGGGAGCTCCTACCTCAGGTAAGCCTCCTAAACTCCCTGTGGGTGTGCCCACTTAAACCCCACCCACCACCCCCAACAGCAGCAAGAATATAGTGTAGCTCAGTGGAGAAGAAGGATGGGGGAGACAGAAAGACAGGTATGCAGAGGTGAGGGTGGGAGGAAGGGGAGGAAGGTTGGCCTCAAGCTTATCTTCCTGACTTTGCCTCCAGAGTATCTGGGACCACAGGTATAGTTCACAGAGGTAAGAGTTAATTTGGCAAGAAGTCACAGTGAGTAGAGATACTTTTACAATGTAATATAAAAGCTTCAAATACACAAAGCAAAAGCTAGCAGAACTAAGGAAGGACTACACAAATGTGATTACTGATAGGATTGGATGTAAATATTTTACCAATTTTTATTTATCTCAGGACTCATTTGTTCCTCCTTTCTGTTAGGGTGTCAGAAAGGGGTGGACAGACCATAATACAGAAAGTTTGAGCAATTCCATCATCACCATGGACTATTTCAAGTTACAGAACAAAATGCCCAAATGCAGAGCATACGTTCTTCTCAAGTCTGCATGCTATATTCACCACCCTAAGGCATAGATACTTCACTCTAACATATATTGTGCATGTGCTACATTCACCACCCTAAGGCACAAATACTTCACTCTTAACATATATTGTGCATCTACTTACCTACTGACAAAAACCTCAAGTCTATAGAGAAGGTCTCTTCTGGGATTTGAGTCAGGATCTCTCATACCCTAAACAAGAATTTTACTCCTAAACTAAAGAGCCAGCATAAAAGCACAGATACAAAACCACAAAATATACTTCAGTACATTTTAAATGGTTTTAAAGAACTGCTGAAAGACCAGAAAGGACTAGATGATATAAAGTACATCTATTAAATGCCTTGCCCATGGATAAGCTATTTAGGATGCAGCCCAGTTTAGAGAGCATATGTTGATAAAACTATGTTAATTTTTATGGTTCAGCTGAAGAATTTTTAAAAATGGAAATGTTAAAAATATTTTAATTTTAAACCTGGCTGAACCTTACTGTACAATATTCTAATGAAAGAAAGTAGACACAAATGACCATAACCAACATGATTCCTTTTAAATGATGTCTGTGATCAAGCCATGTCTTATAGAAAGTGGAGTAATAAGCTATAGAAAATTAATAGTTGAAGACTTGGAGAACTCTCTGATCCATTAAATTTTACAACTTTCATATTCATCAAAGTAGGCAACAGGTTTATAATTTATTAGGTGTTAAGAATGCTACTATTGGATGTAAGCTGAGTGCAAGCTAGTGAGTGAGCCAGTAAGCAGCTTTCCTTCATGGTTTCTGCTTCCCGTTCCTACCCCAAATTTCCTTAACAGTGGACTAGACTGGGAAGTTAAGTTGAAATAAATCCTTTCTTCCCACCCTACTCCCCAAAAGGATACCAGTATCAATGTCATCTAAGTTATTTGTTCTAAGAGAGACCTATTGGTTGATGACAATGCTGAAAGAACAAAATTTGTTCAAAGCTTGCTTACTCAGAAATTTCTTCAAAATGCATGTTCCGTTTCTAAGGCCAATGTTATTTATTGATGCCCGTCCAATGTGCTACTTACATGTAGCCCAAATCACAATTAACCAAGACTCCAGGGAGCCTTCTCTCTGCTACTGAACTTGTGTGTTGCTGGCAGTGAGTACCAGGGTTATCAATACCCCCAGGGAACCATCACCACCTTTAAACATTCCACTACCTCCTACCCATGTCATCTACCTTGTGCCCAGAACTAGTGAGGGCTTCGGCACCACTCAGGGTGGTCACTGAGTTGATAACTCATAACTTGCAGGCTTCCCTATCCCCCTGACCTCCTTGGTCTCTAGCAATCTTTCCTAAGATTAGTTTCTATATAAGTGTCCTACTGTAGAGTTGGGAACACACAACACACACTTTGTACACCTATGATACACTTCCACTGGATGGAAAGTTCATTCTAATTTTAAAGATCTAGGGGCTGGAGAGACAGAGAGTTCATCAATTACAAGCACAAACTGCTCTTGCACAGGGACCAGGGTTAGGTTCCAGTGTCCATGTCAGGCAGCTCACAACTATCCCTAACTCCAGCACCAGGAGATCTGTTACCCTCTTCTGGTCTCCAAGGGCACCTGCACTCAGATACACATACCTCCACAACCAAATGGTTTTTTAACTTTTAAAAAACTCAAAATACAAATGATCAATAGAGATTATAAGTAAAATCATTTTTGGGGAGGGACAGAGTTTCTCTGTGTAGCCTTGGCAGTTCTGGAACTCACTCTGTAGACCAGGCTAGCCCCAAATTCAAGAGATCTACCTGCATCTGCCTCCCAAGTGCTGGGAATAAAGGCATGTGCCACCACTGCCTGGCTAAAATCACAATTTTAAATGAACTAAATAAATAAATGGATGAATAAAAGTAACACCTGCATGAACCCATAACACTCCAGAATCATCTAACCTCATGCACCTGAGACCCAGAATAAAAGGTAACCAAGTCCCTTTGGGCTCATTCCAAACTTAAGTCTCACTTTGCAGCCCAGATGGGGCCTCAGAATTTCAATTCTCCTGCCTCGGTTTCCCCAGGCTGAGATTACAAGCACTCACCATTAGTTTTTTTCTTCTGGGCTGACTAGCTGCTCACTTAGAAAATTAAAATTCCACCAGTATAACACAAGGCAGCGGATTTACTTCTGTACTACAGATGGCGACAGTATGCTTCTTTAAGTACTTGTTGGGGAAAAAAGTCCAGAAAACGCCCTTACCACATCAAAGAAGTGCTTGGGTTAAAAGTCATAGTTCACAGGGAGAAGTTCTTTCCATGCTGGGCAACATAAGAAGCAGTGCAAGACTATTCATGGGTCCAAATGGTTTTCTAGCACAATAGATGTATCCTGATAAAGATGAATTTAGAAAAATCTTAAAACTAATTTCTAAGAACAGTATTCACATATTATAACATGGGACCTCCCACACCACCACAGACATTAGAAAGATCCAATAGAAATAATTTGTTAGAGGTCTAATTTCAGACCTGGTCAGGAACATATTTAGGGTAGATTTGAAGAGGATAAAGTGTCAGGGAAAGTTCCAGCAATGGGTGTGGCGGCTCAAGGGTTGGCAGAAAACCACAGAGTTTGGTTTTTTCTTTTCTTCAGGGATGCTGACTGGCCGATGTTTTAGGTCAAGCCAAGTGTCCCAGTCTTACACGAAGAAGAAAAGCTGTATGAAAATTGCCAAGTCTACACTGAGCCCTGGTGAGAACAGACAGCATTTGCCCTAGCAGTCTCAGCTTGCTTTATCCACAATGTCTGCACCTGAAAGTGAGCTTGGAATTCTTGCCCACGACAGACACAACTCATGGAGATTACGATTTAAAGGAGAAAACAAATCCTCTGAAGGAAGGAAAGAATGTTCCTACACATTCAGACCAGCTAAAAGAACATCACAGTGACATGTGATCGTTATGGAAACAGAATATATTTTTACATCAATTACCACACACTTCTTACCTCTCAGAATGCTACCAATGAAGGATGACCAGGATCAGGCTGAGCTCAGCTCAGGGGTCTACAGCAATACAAGCTCAGCAAAGATAAGCCATCTTCAAAACAGAAGGTCCAAAGGGAAGTAGTTAGAATCACCAGGTCTGTGGTTAGAGGGCAGCAGAGGTGGTACTGACAGGCCTTTCCTGCTGGAAAAGGGGGGACTAGGCAGGAACTGGCTACCAAGGTAAACAGAGCAGAATTATCCTTCCCACCTCTGCTACTAACTTCCAATCCAAAATGACAGTTCTAAAGAAGAAATTATGATTTCAACTTGAAAAATTTCTCCCTAGCTAAGTCAAGTCTTCATGTCTAAAACATATAATTTCCCCCTCCACTTTGTTGTTGAGACAGGATCTGGTTAGGGAGCCTAGACTGCCCTGAAACATAGCCCAAGCTAGCCTTGGACTCACAATCCTCCCAAGTGCTGATTGCAGGCACATGTCAGCACAACAGGCTTGCAGCTTACTTCCTGATTCTCTGTAATGTACCAGCCACCACAGATTCTCTGTAATCCATCAACTCAAATACTTTTCATCTCCAATATGTTTTAATGCACCTAGATAAAGTGAAAAGTCCTTGAGTAGGGTCACGAAGTAGAGCAGGACAGTCGGAGCAGAGGTGGAGAAAACAGAAAGGTTCGGGTCTTCATAGCAGGGGGATATTTAATATCATAAGTTTAAAATCAGCCAAACTGCAAAACATGTATAATATTGCTGACCTTAGATGTTCGAAGACTACATTTGCATTAAAGAATTATTAGAAAGTTATTGGCAATGCTACTTCGGTTCATTTCTGAATCCTAATTTCTCAGAAATAAGCAGCAAAATATTCATGGATAAAATGATATGACCTCTGGAATTCCTACATTAAAGCAGATGGGGAGGAGGGTAAACTACATGAAGCAAAGCCAGGCATGACTATAGTTACTGAGAAGTGGTAAGTATGGCCTATGTTCTAGCCACATGTTTGCAAGTTAGAGATTTCTATAGTGAAAGTGTTTCACTTTTACCCAGACCTTCAAGTTCCAGGATTTTCAAACACCTTCAGCCATGACATAGTGTCTTACATAGGTTGTTTTTCTGTAATAAACACAAGCACACTGAGAGCTCCCCAAATATTTACAAACCAAATAATAAAATACTTGTAATTTTAGTCACCCATATAAACACTACCACAGACAGGCATGTTCTGAAAATAGAACAGCCTATTGCAGATCGAGAACTGTGCAGTGAGTGCACACTCACCATGGGACATTAATATGCATCACTCCTTTTGAGGGCTAAAATGACAGCCACAAAGGACGATGGGGCAAAGCTGGGAAGTTCTGGGATGACAGCAACAGTGACAGGAAAGAGGTCAATGGAAAATAGAGGCTGTTGGCTTTCTGCTATTAATATTTAGTAATGACAGCCAGAGTGGAATTAATGGAAAGATCCACACAGTAAGTAATTCTTTTCCTTCTCGAAGAAAAGAACTCTTGCTATTACTGAAAAGTAGATGTGGAGAAAGATGTGGTAAGTGGTCAACCTGGGGTAAGAATGCTCCATTTCCCCTGATATCTACTCAGGTATGTATCTCAGTGAAGGAACAAGAATTTGTCAAACTGCTATGCCTTCACTGGGGCCAACAACCCAAACTATACAATACATATGCAGTACCGCCCCTGCCTTTCACCATAGAGCGGTAAACACATCCTGCCCTCTGATCTTATTTTTGTGCTGTCCTACATACTGCTTTTCCCTGCCTAGACCAGGCTCTCTGCCTCATGGGACACAGACAGTAGCCCTTTGGTATCTGTGGGTACTGGCTCCAGGACTCCAAATAACTAACACACCCTTCCAGCTACTTGAGTCCCTTGAATAAGATGACGTGGTATTTGTATATAACCTACACAATTCTGCCATATGCTTTAAATCATCTCCAGAGTACTTAAAATACAGCACTGGCTCAAAGACTGTAGCTCATGCCACACAAAGTGAGTTTAACTGCCTACTCCCTACCCTAAACATGAAAAGGAAGCCAAAGTCTCACCAGGGTGAGATGCCACCTGTGGTCCTAAAGCCTGAAAAAAACCTACATGCTGTAGTTCCTGAGGATACCTCACCCAGGAATCCATTGATGAACATCTCTATAAGCCCTCCCTCCAACAAGCATGCAACACACACATACACACCCCTTAACTATTTCACAGTGACCCTGGGAAAGGTAAGTCCCTGGAGGGCAGGCTTGCACACCAGGCCCAGTATCCACTGCAGTGAACTTGTCAGGGACGCTGACATCACTTTCAACAGTCTGGGCCAAGCTTACTGTCTCAATCCCTAAGAGGATAAACCAGTAAGAGCTGTCTATTCATCAACACACAGTTATTCATTAGTCACTATCAAATGCTCAGGAGTAATATACATGAAAGGATGGCATATCCCTGGACTTGGTTCCTTTTATGTCTTAAATTACTGACCTAGACTTTGTTTTTATTTCAGTAAACATTCTGGCAACAGCATTCTAGAGAAAGGGAACCAGGTAAGGAGAGGAAGAGGCAGAGAAAAAAGAAAAGAATGGACATTCTGAAATGCCCTGATGGGAGTTTGAAAATGTGCTTTTACTGTAGGTGTGTGCTGAATGGCTTTGCATAGCTGGCCATGACCACAGGCTTTTCCATATTGTGTAGTATCTGACAGGACCAGTACGACAATCCAGCCTGGATGCTCTACATGTCCTCACACACATACACATTAGATTCAGTGATATTTCTCCCTGAGTTCCTGTGTGCCAGAATCAGATCCAAGCTCTGGGAGCTTTCACTTCACTGAGTATCTTCCATCTCTGTACCTACTTTCCAATAAAGTCCATCTCACAGATCACAGTTTCCACAGACAGACTTCTGCTCTAGCTAAGTATGTATTTTTAAGTGGCATCCCCAAGCCTGGGTACTCAGAGTCATCAGAGAATGTGTTCTACTTAATGTGGCATTCTCATGAGTTTATTTATAAAAAAAAAAGTCAGGAAATGATACACTGGGATTTTAATTTCTGCTGTGTTACCAAATACCTTGGAATTACCTTCATCTCCTAAGAGCTGGGAGTAAGTGAAGCGGACAGTCACTTATCTTTTCTCAAAGCAACTATGAAATAGCTACAGGTGGTGTGGGAATGGACACGACTGAGCAGTGCTGCCCTACGCCTTCATGACATGTAGTTTTCATCTGCAAGATGCTATGTAAGGGACTGCTGTATTAGGTTTTTGGCTGTTCCAACCCATACATTAAGGGTGTAAGAAGGAAAAGGACAGTCAAAGAACAAAGGAGAAACAACAGGAAGTGGCATTTATCAAGTGTGGGTGTCCAAGCCATTCAGGAAACCCCAATTGTTAGTCTCCCTTTCACGGAAAAGAAAAGAGAGGCATGAAAAAGTTAAGGAAACCTTTTTATTTCCTTACTGTATGTGTATGCACACATGCATGCACTCACAAATGCAAAAACTTATGTGCTATAACATGAGTGTGGAAAATTCAGAAGACAACTCTTGGCAGCTGGTTCCCTCCCCCCACTGTAGGTTCTAGGAATTGAATTTAGGTCATCAAGCCTGCACAGCAAAGTGCTTTTACCTGCAAAGACATCTTCCCAAACTCTGAACTGTTTTTTTTATGAAAACTTAAACTTCTCCTATAATGACTATGAACACCTGTGTTATTCTGGGAGCTATTTTTAAAAAATATTTATTTTCACTTTATGTGTGTGTGTGTGCGCGCGTGCGTGCGCGTGGAGCCAAAAGTTTCTGACCTGTCCAGCCAGAAGTCCAGACCTACAGTTCCGCATCCACTTAGTCACCCCCCCCAAAAAAAAAAACCAAATATACTAATTACAGGCTGTTTGGCCTATGGCTCAGGTGTATTACTTGCTCACTCTTACTCTTAAAATAACCCATGATTAGCCACGTGGCTCAGTACTTTTTCTCAGAGCAGCATTCTCATCCTGCTTTCTCTGCATCTGCTGGCATCTCTGTTCTACTCTTTTACTTCACAGAATTTTCCTAGTCTGCTAACCCCACCTCTACTTCCTACCTGTCTTCTGGCCAATCAGTGTTTTATTAAACCAAGAGGAATGACAATATTTACAATGTTCAAGAGCATAATCCCACAACATGTGTTTGCCTGTATACCATATGTATATAGTTACCATGGAAGCCAGAAGAGGACAGCAGATCTCTTAGAACCAGAGTTACAGATGTTTGTGAGCCTCCAAGTAGGTTCTAAAAATGAACCCAGACCGTCTGGAAGAGCAGCCAATACTCATGACCACTGAGCCCCTGGAATACATCTTTAGCCACAGCAATGAGAAAGTGTGTAGGTCTGAGCAGAAGCCACTGGGCTGTGTGGGGTAGTCACCAGCAGAAACTAGAATGTGGATGGCCTCTAACCCTGGGAGGTGAACACTTGTCTTTCCCTATGGAAGACGACACAGCTGGCACTGTGAGACATGACAGAGCACACTGTTCTGGCTTATTCTCCAGGCCTTGCTTTCCTAGTTTGCAAAATGAGATTAAGCCAAATAAATTTAAACTTTCTTTATATGTGCACCTGATTATTATTTAAGGTTGGAGCTGAACAAGTCATCACCTGTCGTTTATCATTAATTCATAAAAATGACAATGGGTGACTAGATGTCTAGGGAATAGCTCTGTAATATTACATACTATAAATTCTTTCCTTGAGAAAACAAACATATTCACTTATTCTTTTTTTCCTAAAATCTAACACAACTGGTCCTCAAATTCTTCCCCCACCCTCTGCTACATGTGGACATGCCCACTGCGTGCATGATTATGGCCTTTTAAATGCTATCCCATCTTTGATCTTCCAAAGGCAACAAAACACAAAATAAGAAGGCCGTACTCCACTCCCAAGATCTTCCTCTAAGCATGTAATTCCAAGAATTTCCTAAATAATTTTCTTAATTTCCTAGGTTAGCGAAAATGAGTTAAACAATGGAATCTTCGGAGACATAAAACTGTTGAGGCCTTAGAGGTCAAAAGGATGGGAAGAGGTGAGAGCAGCTTGTACTGAGGAGGAGAGCATCGTGCCCTTGGGCTTCTTTCCAGGAACTACTTTCTCTAGTTGGTTCTCCTAGTCACAATTCATGCCCTGGGTTTATAAATCAAATCAACACAGGTTTATTGGATAGCCAACTTACACAAATTATTTTTAAAAATCTGTTCTTTAACTTGGAGCTGCACAGGTGGTTCAGTGGTTAGTGTATTTTTCTTGAAAAGGACCCAAGTTGAGTTCCCAGCACCCAAATCAAGCAGTTCATAATCCCCTGTAGCTCCAGGCATGGGTGTTCAGTGTTCTCTTCTGGACTCTACAGGCACCTACACTCAGATGTGCACACACCCACACAAAGACACACATTCACATAATTTAACAATAAAAATAAATCTTTAAAAAAAATTAAGATCTCTCCATAGACCAATTCCTCCACCAAATCAGTACATGGATATTTTGGGGTTTTTTTTCTCACTCAAAATAATCATTTCAGGTTACTGAATATGAATCTTCAAAGCTGCTACTTCAAATTAAGTGTAACAATATTTATGAACCTGGTCACCTAGTCATTGTTTGTTAAGTGAAGGCTGTCACAGCTGTTTGTTGCTATTGTTTGAACTTCCCCATGGAAAGATCTTTGGAATGTCACGCTGAATTTTCTCTACTGGTTTGAAATTATCACCTGATTGAAAATGAATAGAAAAATCTGAAGGCAGTCTTGACAGTCCCACCTATGACAACTGGGCCATCTGGTCAAGCAAATGGGTCTGGTGATAAACCGAGGAATAGCTTAGAAACATGAAGTACCCCAGGCTCTCTCATCTGCAGGGAGATAGCCAAGCTGGAGTTCCTGTCTGGTTCATCTTAGGCTAAGACAATGGCAGGAGGGAAGCTGAGCTGAACAGTACAAATCCATGCTGAGACGGTCTCCCACAGGACAGGAAGGAAGATGGACCTAGAGCAGCCACCTTGAAGGCTAAGACCTCAGACATAGGTGCAAAGAATGAAGCTGTATGAAAGGTATAGGGAAGGCAAGGGAGATGTCAGCCTGCAGGGAGGAGCTGGGTGTTCGCTTGTTTACCCTATAGTGCAATAAAAGAAATAGTCAGAGGTGGGCAGCACCATGCAGGAGAACAGCCTACACATCCTGAAAAACCAGCTTGAGGAACTAATGCAGATAGTCAAAGAATGTATTTGGCCTGATACTTCAACTTCCAGGCAGAATTTCAAAGATAGCCTCTCCTCTAAGTTCTGATAGGAGATGTGGCCCAGGATAGAGAGTTTTAGAAAACCGAGAAACTGGAATTCAAGACAGGATCCTGTGAGCTATGTTTATTCACAAGTCTAGTGCCTGGACCACTCAGTCCCCACATGGAGACTGAAAGCCAGAGACCCCTCCTCACAGCCCAGCATCTTGCAACCCTGTGCTGCTTTTGGGTCTCCTCTTGATGGCTATCAGCGAAGTGCAATGCAGCTTAACTGCAGGGTTAGCAGCAGTGTCTCTCCAGTACTGATTTCCTCACGAGAGCAAGGCCCTAGACCTGCCTCTTCTCAGATACAATCACAGGCTTAAGGCCTAAATAACCTCGTAAGAGGCACAACATGAGCAAGAAAACCTGCATTTAAAGGCCAGATGTGATGGCTAATTTTACTGCATTATCAGTTTTGTCAAAATACATGGCTTGCTTCTTTGGGGCTGGCTAGCCTGTGACAGCAAAGCCTATTTTAACCAATCGACCTGTCCCTTGTGAAAGTGGCAGAGAAAATGACTGTCACCCATTAAAATGTATTTCAGCAGCAAATTAGCCATGCATTGCTGACTCCAGTTCCAGGAGAGAATTCCCCAAAAAGCAACTTTCACCTAGGAGACTGAGAAAAGCACAGTGGCTACCCAAGTTAACCTAAGATCCTTAAATGTGGAGAATACCTAGTTTAGAAAATATTTAGTGGGGGTAGAAAATGAGTGACTGTCAAACCAGGAAGCTGAGAAGTGACCTCTGTCTGGGGAAATGCATGTATGTAGTCCTTGTTTAGTAGAAAGGTGTCAGTATGCTGCTTCGCCTTAACAGTAATAGTCCCTGCAGCCTTTATACTAGCAGAAAGGCCTCTAGCTTCTTTCCTTCCTCACTGCTACAGGCCTAGCAGTGGATGATAAGTGATGTTAACAGGGAAGAATGCTATCCATTCCTCCTAAACTCAACTTCCGGCAGGCATGGCAGTTTTATTAGAAGACAATGGTATTTTAGAATATTTGACAGGGAAGACAAAACCTGACTAATGTTACAGAGGGGAGAAAAGTTTTAATTTTGCCCAGTCTATAGACGAACAAACAAAACATGGCTGAGAAGAAATGTGCCAGTGACACCAACACCCTACACTTAGCAATGATGAGGGAGGTGCATTGAAATGTTCAATTGAGGTATAGAGTGTGGCGGAAGCCAGGAGCTGCAGAGAGGAAAACTTGGAAGATACTTCGAACATCCAGAGACAAGGAAGGGTGTGGAGGGAAGAGGAGGACTTCCCACATCTCTGACCAAGTCACTGGGCAACATCCAAACAGCTGAAAGAACTGCCAGAAAAGGCAGCTGAGAACCCTTGGGCTCAGCAGTCCATCCACAGCACTGGAAAGCTGAACATGTCAAAAGTGCACATCCAAACAGGGCTTCTGTGGATGACGGGGAACATGTAAGAACACAGCACAAGTGTCAGGCAAGACTGTGACAAGCACCACTCGAAACTCTGAGAGTTCCACTGTGTTAGACATTTCACCAAACAGACCCAGAGTGTTGCTGATTGTAGAAATCAGCACCATGACATTCTGTGGGGTCCAGAAAGGGAGCAAAATTCAATCAGCTTATAATTGTTCTGTTTGTTTGGTTGGTTTGGTTTGGTTTTGTTTCAGGAAGACTCCAAATCAAGTCCAGCTGTCTCTGTGAGGTTAACTGGATCAAGACTCATATAAAGACCAGCACACAGCACTTTATCAACATTGAAACTGATGATGAAAATATCCACTCTACATGTTGATGGGATGACTCACAACTAGCAAGAACTGGGCCTCCTCCCACTTCTCCTGCTGCCAGGTCTCAAATACTTCCAGTCATTTCCACAAGAGCAAACATGCCAGATCTTGGCATGCTGGAGGCCCTCCATGTAGTGAAGACACAGCAGGCTGAGTTCTGCCAGTGCCAGTAGCTAGGGGCCTTCCAGACTGTAAAGCACACCTGATCTTCAACTACAACTCACAGCTGTTAGCAAGCAGCAAAGTTACAACCACACTGGCTTGAAAGACAGTTACAATGCTGCACTGGTCACAAGAAGAACCATTCTACCACTCGTGGCAAAAGCCTTTCTTATTTATTACTATTACCATATCACTGGACTCTCAGGGATCTTGATACATTACTCTTCGTTCTTCCACTATGAGATAGGTCAAATGACTATTTTAATTGAAGACAAACTGACTCTGTAGTCACTGTACCACTGTCCTGACTGGTACACCTGGAAGAAGCAGGCCCCTCATCCTTGGCCAGGAGATGCTGGAACTCAACAGGTCATGGGCTCTCTATGGACCAGTGGTAACATTTTCTCAATATCATTTTCAGTCATATTCACTCCACTCCCCCCAAGAAGATTATTGAGATGAATAGCCTGTGTTACTGACCTCACATTAACACTGTGTATTTTAATGTATTTGGTACAGGAGATGAAATAATCAGCACAACAGGAGTATAAGGAAACAGACTGGGGATAGCACCAAAAGAAGCAGGTAGCACTGGGACCATGCCATGCAGGACCATTTTGAGAATTTAAATTCTACCCTACAAAACACACAGAGATGACTTGACATGACTTTTGTGTTTGGAGTTCCTGAAGAAACCCAGAGAAGATGTAGGAAAATCCATCTGAAAATTAGACATGACAAAGCACAAACGTGGGGAAGGGACATTCAGAATGTCCTAGAAGGCAGAATCTGCAGGGCTTCTTGAGAGATAGTACAGGGACAGAAGCATGAGGGAGGAGTGTAACCAAGATGATGCCCATCTTGGGGCATGAAAGGACTGGCAGGTAATGTGGCTGTTTATGAAGAACAAGAGTAAGAAGGGCAAGTTGGATGGTGAAGGCCATGAGTTCGGTATTAGAGTTGAGACTTCTGTGAAGTGATGTATTAAATGTTCTCCAGCATATGTTGGTACTAAAATATAACATGCTAGATTTACATTTTCAAAAATAAAACTGAAAATGCAATCATGATCAGAGTTCCTACAAGCTGCTTCTAAAACTGAGAGCCTTCAAACTGTTCTCCATAGCCACATTCCTGCCCCACCCCCAGAATATATTTGGTGAGACCAGTTGCTCTGAAAGTGAAGAAGTCTCGCAAGGGAGAAAAAGGGTGGGGAGCTGAGATCACATGGCAGGCTAATCATCCTTCCCTATAATTTGTTCCCCTCATAATCTGTGGATTTTTCATAAAACGCTCAATCCATTAAGACCAAAGATTCTCAGACTCCACCCAGACCTACTGAACTAGAAATTCTGAGAGGGGAACTAGAAAACTGTATCATAACCATTCCCTGGGATGACAAAGAAATGCACTCAAGCTCAGAAACCACTGACAGCACCAGGAAGGGCTTCCAGTCAACTTCCATCTATTTGCTGTATTTTACTTTCACAAAGGCAGCATTGGTACTTAAAAGATGCATTCAATAGCACCAGAAACTTACTTGCCCAGCAATGCCACCCTTCCTGTGAAATCTTAGGCTTGTGTCCACAAAACTCAAATCTTACCCATGCCATGACTCAAGTGCTGCTGGCACTGCCTGCCTAATCTGAGTTTCTTTGGTTCCTACTACACTGTACCAAGGATAAGCACACAGCCTTGATTCCACATTCACAACAGAGACCCTGCCTTTAACTGGAATTCATCAAAACATCTGGTTATTCTAGGCCAGTTGTTTCTCAAAGTGAAATCAACCAGCAGGACAATCACCTAGAAGCTAAGAATAGTTCACTTGGGAGACTAAAAGGGAGGGCCCTGAATCCCAGGCCAACCCAGGTTACAGAGTTAAGACCCTGTAAGAATCATAAATCCCAGACCAGCCTGGGCTACAGAGTAAGACCCTATCTCAACACACACAATTTCCTGGAAGGTCCTGTTTCTTGTCTATTTAACCAGAAATTCCTAGGAATAGGCCATGAGAATATATACTTTCAAGATACATTAGAATTTAATTTTATGACTATAGATGAAACTCATCTTGATATTTAACCTTGGATCAACTGCCTCTGGGCTTAAGAGAATATTGGGATGGGCTCTAAACTAAACCAAAGGGGTAATTTAGCACGTGGCCCACTTCCTGAATGCACTCTGTGGGTTGTCAGTCTTAAACAACTCCCATGTCCTGTGTTCACTATAAATTTATCTGTGAATATTGTGCACTAGTTTTGTTATCACATAGTTTTCCCTGGTTCAAACTTATGGAACTAAATTTCAAAGTTACTGAACTTTATTTTCAGCCCAGATATTATAAGACCATAATGAAGGTACTTTCTGGTCTATTTTCCCTGACTTTAGTCATTTGTAAAATATAAGAGTTTCTGCAAGCTTCAGCAAAATAGAAACATGGAATTTCAAGACACAAGGGAAGACATTCAGACAGCTATCAGATTGCAGACAATGTTACTTATAAGTAGTGCACTATGTACCACCCCCAAACCACTGCATCCTTAGCAATGAAGGATAAACTTGTTCTTACCCAACTGTTCCATGCCCATGAGCTCTACCTTTCTCTGCCCTGTGTACCTGCAGGCAGCCAGTCAAAATAACCACCCAAAAGTGTACATAATAAATGCAGAAACAAATGATTCTTTAGCCCTGCTGGAAAAAAAATGGCTGTAAAACAAAATAAAAAATGACAAGTTCTTTACGAAAATTATCACTGGGTCATCTCGAAGCAACTTGTGCCTGCCTTTACTTTGTCAAACACATGACGATCCTTTTTTCTAAAAACTGCACTGTCTAATTAAATTTCTACTAGCCCTTTATAAACTAAGATGTACATAAACCATAGAAACACATGAGAAAATGAACATGCACACTCTCACTTGCCCCACATATTCCTGAAGTTTATGAAAACTACTAGCTTGTGGCTAACTTTCCCTTTTATGAATTTGACAACAGACTCATCAAATCCCATTTCCAGGATTCATTCCAGCCTTAATACATATTCATGGAAGAAACATACATTGCCTAGTGCAGGCGTTCAAGAATATTTTTTCCTCTTACATGATATTTTATTATTGAAAAAGATAACAATAGCTAAATACATTTTTTGTAAATCACCTCCTGAACACATTATGTTTCCAATTTCTGCACAGTAACACCTAGACATTATCATGTTGGAGCTAACGAAGCTGCCAGGTGAGAGGCCACTGCCCTGTCTTGAGATGAGCTGTTACTTGCCTTAGCATAAGAAAACTGGTTGACTAGTCTAGCCTTCTGTATATGGAGAATTCACTCCTCCCAGGCCCCTCTAGCCTTCCCAATCTCCACAAAAAGAAACAGCTGCATTGCAATCATATCTTTTAATTAAAATATAATCTATATACAGCAAAAGTTGCCCTTTTAAGATGTACAATCCAATAAACGTTGACAACATTTACAGCCATGTAACTACTACCAAGCTGTCAAGACCTGTTGCTCACTGGAGGCACCATGTGTATGAGTATGGGGAATGAGGACTATGCAAATTCCAAAACAGGTATGATTTAAATGTTAAAACATATCAGACATCAAAGATTTGGTTGAGATAATGCAAAAGAGCTTAATACTTCTATATTTATTTTTATGTAAAATTATATTGTATATGAGCTAACTGGAGTACAACAAAAAATAATTTTACCTGAGTCTTTCCTTTTTTATGTACCTATGAGAAAATTAAAAGTTAATGATCACACTTGTGTGTCAAATTGTCTTTTACTGACAGATGGCTTTTTGCCTTGCCCATCTGCAGAGAATATCACACCCGGCCCCAGCTCCAGGCAACTACCAATTACCTTGTATCCCTGAAAGATTTGTTTTTAAGATGATTTAAAACACTTCCCTTAAAATACTTATCCTATAGCTTCTAATTTTCCTTAAGCATTTTGTGGAGGCTTTTAAAACATAATTTTTAGCATTCATTTTTAACTTCGCAAGATTTTAAAAAGACTTATCTATAGTATTTGTTAATTGATATCACTTTCATTAACCAGCCTCAAATGCACTTGGAACTATAAACTGTCTTCCAAGGGATGTGCACAGTGGTCCTCAAATAAATGGAGGCCATTGTGCACATACACAACACATCTATTCACAGATGATGTGTGAGATTTGAGCCAGAGGTAGGGAACCTCCCAGAGCTTAATCTTCCTTAGCCTCAGGAACTATAGAAAAAGCTTCATCTGTACTATAATAGCCTGGGTAGAAATGCACAGCACTGAGCTAGCAGACGTGGGAGGGGTGATGTGGCCAGAGCAAGCCTGTGAGGGAAGACTTTGTGGTACTAGATGATAACATCCAGAGACAGCCTGCCTCACTCACCCCAGCCCTGTCTGCACTCTGTCTGCTTTGCTCCAGATCCCTTCTAACTAAACTGAAAATTATTATTTATAACAGACGTTCATACTGCCTATTGCTATCCACAGTCATTTTCACTTATTCTTCAGATAGTTTTCATATGTCTGATTTTCCAAAATAGAAGAAACACTACTGTAAGTAGGGTATCTCTTTCCTGATGCTGTATTTTTGTGGTGCAGGAGACTGAATAGAAGGTCTCCCACAGGCTAGGCAAGTGCTCTAAGCTGAGCTACACCCCAGCCCTGAGTTTGACTTTCTATTATGTTCACTTGGGAAGTGGGTGCCAGCGCCTCTGCCTCTAGTTAGGTTTCTTCTTAATAGTCAACCTTGGACATTTCTGCCCTCCCCTCACTTCACACCCATCCCCACCCTTCCCCTTACAGTACCCTGAGGACTAGATAAAATGAAGATCTGCATTTTAAGCACTTAGCTACTAGTCTCTTAAGGAAATTCCACTATCTGGCTCCTTGTGTCCTGGCAGGCCTATATACTCCCAGTCTTTCCCTTCAAACACTTTTGGTTTTGGTAGAAAACAGCACCCAAATTAGAATGTTAGCAAAGGGAGAATGGTCAGACATCACCACACTCCAAGTGTCCAGGGCAGGTCAAAGAATTCTTCTGGTCCTTTCCTCTCCATGGCAGAATGCACTCAAAAAGGAAGTCTCCACAGTGGCTCCCACGCTGGCAGTAGACTGGGTAGGACACTAATTCTGGAAATTCCTCTTCTGTAACCCATAATCTCAGGCTTTTGCTGTCAGGTCCAAAAGACACTAACCTGAACATTCATCCACTTTGCTTTTGCAGAGGCAACAATTACATAAACAGAATTATGATTAATAAATGTGCATGGTTTTGATGTATAACTGGAGTGGAAATATTAGAATATCTGATCTTATTCTTCCAGAGGCACGCAGTACTGCCAGTGCAAGGCAGAGGGAGAGGTTTGTGCGCTTAATCATGAAACGAAAATAAACTGTATCGAAAGTCCCACATATAATCTCCAACCACTTCAAAATCTCACCAAGGAAGACATCATTCTCTCTGTTTTACAGATGAATAAAATGATGTTAAATCAGGGCTGGAGAGATGGCTCAGCAATTAAGATCACTGACTGCTCATGCCAAGGACTCCTGTTAAATTTACAATATCCACATCAGGAGGCCACTGTTATCTGTAACACTAGTTACAAGACCAAGACCTTCTGGCATCTGTGTAGTATACATACACTGGCACATACATACATCAAATAAATAAACTTGTTGCTGCTACAAGTGAAGAAGCATGGCATCTGAAATTTGATAGAAACTCAATTGTCAGGTTTATATATATATATATGTATGTATGTATGTATATGAGCTATAATCCCTTATAAATTGAATCAAGAGGAGATCATAAGTTCAAGGCTAGCCTGAACTACATAGAGTCTTCCCGGCTTCATCTCCCAAAGTTAAGTATGTACCACATACTAGCTAAAACACTTCATTAATTTGAAAAACAGAAAAATTAGTTGGCAATGCTTTCTTTAGAGACACAGAAACAATAGGAGCTCTTGATACATAAAAAGTGACTTGTTACAAGAGATTTCTGAGAAGTTCTAAGATCTGCCATCTGTAATTTAGAGAACCAAGATAGTGACCAGTAAAGCTGTAGTCTGCATCTGGAGACTTGAGAAGCAGGAAGAGTTGAAGGTGTTTATACTGTTGTACACTCTAAAGGGGAAACTTATGACCACTGCTGGACAGCTGAGCAACTCAAAATTTCCTTTACAAATTCTGTCCTAGTCAGGCCTCAAGGGACTGGACAAGGCTCTCAGGGGAGGTGTCCTGCTTTATCACCAGATTCAACGGTAAGCTAAATTTGTCTAGACACACCCAAAATAATGTTAACCACATATCTAGAAACCCCATGGCCTGGTTAAATTGACACAAAACCATGAAGTTAGAAGCTTCCTTCTCTACAAATTTAGGTTCCAAGTTCAATCAAGTCAGGAAGTATTTCAGCTCTCAGTCATTATTATTGCTGGCTTGTGGCCCAAACTACTTAAGCTCACAGCACACTGTCACTAACAAAATCTCAAGTTTTATTGTGGTTGGTCTAGCTTCAAGAGAAAGTCAGGTTAAACTATCGTAGACAGTGAAATGATAGTATAAAATAGGCCAGGTCAGCAAGTCCAATCAAGAAGCTAACACAAGAGTGGTGGTGCACACCTTCAATCACAGCACTCAGGGGGCAGAGGCAAGTGGACAGAGTGAGTTCTAGGACAACCAAGACTGTTACACAGAAAAACTCTGTCTCAGGGGAAAAGAAAGAAAGGGGGGGGGGAGGAGGGAGGGAAGAAACTAACTAATTAACTAACTAACTAACACAATAGGGATTGTTGCTAAAGACTCCAAACCCCTGACTGACAGAAGACAAAAACTTGGGTGTCATGTAGAAATGACAGAAGGGCATCTAAGGGAGATACAAGTCATTGCTATTTTATGATTCCTTTTCAAAACGCTGAAGCAAGCGTGCGTGCGTGTGTGCATGTAACTCAGCCACTCTTCGGGTGCATAAGCAGAAAGTCTCCTGAGAAGTACTCTTCTAGGCCCTGGTGTTCTGGAATACAAAAGTCAAAAGGGAGAAACCTAGCCTGCATGAAACCTTGGTTTCCCTGACACCAAGGAAGAAGCCGGGGGCTTACTTTAAAACCTTCCCTGAACCACAAGTGTCCTCATGCAGGGCACTTGCAGCACTAACGTGTCTCCTGGAACATGCTGCTCTCTGAAGAACCAGGACTTTACCTAGATGGAAGGAAGAGGTGGTGTGTGGAGAACCTCCTCAGAGACAGGATGTGCAGAGACTAGAGACTAAGAGTGCTTGAAGCACAGCCTGTCTGGATTCAGGTCCTTGAGGATATATGGTCTGGAAAAGTGCTCCTTCTTCAGAAAAACAGTGATGGTTATAGTTGGTGTTCCTTCCAGGATAATTCAGAACTGGGTAAAGTAAAGCCTTATCACAAGACCCAGCACACAGCTAAGTGGTCCCCAGTCACTGGTGAAACTGGAGCTAAGCTGTATCTTCTGGACAGCAGAAAGTGCTTCTTCTGCCTCTAGTTAGATCTGTGTCTTATATCATGCCATCAACACCCACAACAATCTGATTTAACAGAACCTAGAAATGGAAGTCAGCACAGTGGTGAAAAACTAAGAGTGACACGTGACAAACATGAACTGCAATCGGGGGGTGGGTGGGGGTGTAGAAAACCATTTGGGAAAGATCTCGTGGAACTGACTGACTGTAATGAGCAGAGTTCAGCCTACTATGCTATATGCACAGAATACTCCGGAATTGAAGAAATAGATCCTGTCCCTTTACACACTTCTGACCATAAACGGGGTTCCTTTGTTACCATGGTAGCCAACAGTCTTGGAACACAAACTTCTCAGAAGCAGTTGGGCTTTATATCATTGAGACGTAGGGTCTGAAGGGTTTCTGATACCCTCACTTATGTCTCAGGAGCTGGAAGAGCCTGTCTCATGTGGGCAGCCTTCATCAGGAAATAACAGAGGCATGTGCATGGGTATGTGTGAGTGTGCTTGTGTGCGTGTGGTCCTCTAGTTCTAGTTGTAGGGGGATCATGGAAAATGCAGAATAAACAAGCTACTAGATGGTGAGAGGATGGGTGCTTTACGGCAGTCACCTTTCCAGAAAGCAATCTGGTACCATTATGAGACTATATAGTTGTGGTCTCTGGTCCACTCACCCCATGTACCACTTAATGGACTTAAATAATCTAATGTTCATTAATCATCTAAGCTAAGGATTTTTAATAGGTTATTTAATAAGAAAATAGTCAAGAATACAGAGTAGCCATATATTACTATAAATTTAATAGTAAATTTCTGTTAATATAAGAACCACATGTATTCGGATATGTATACATATGCACATATGTGCACAGATATACGATTACCTTGATTTCAGGATGGTAGGCCAAAAGCATCCTGAACTGCACCCACACTTTCCTGTCATTTTCAATTTTCCCTTTTCTTTTATGATGTAAGTTTTCTCAAATACTGTCAAAGAAATGAAAGGGACCAAGAAGAGATGCCCAGCGGGTTTTTGTCACACTGTGAAATGTTTTTATGGAGGCAGGAGATACAAACAGATGAACTCTACTGTATGGAGTGGGATAGTTCCAAGTAAAAAAAGGGGTGGCTCACACAACTCTCTTCCCTCTCCAATATCAGGTATTATTTTTTCCCTCTGAAGTTCCCTGAGTCAAGCGAGGACGACATGAAATTGGAGACTCTTGAGCACCATGACAACTTCACCCTCCAGCAGTGACTACAGTAGCACAGAGGACTCTGATTCTGAATGCAGATCTGACCAGAGCCTCTCAATTGGCCACTACCCGCCTGAGAACACGTTTTCCTATGAGGAGATGGTCTCCTGTGAGAAGACAGCCTCCACCGATTCTTCTGTCCACTTCCTCCCTCCTATTCAAGGTACCTGGGGGACAGAGAGTGTAAGGAGACTCTTCCAGAAACGAGATCGGATGACGGGTGACCCAGGGCAGTTCTGCAAGCTAAGCATCACAATGGCCTGGGATATTGATGTGGGCTCTGGCCATGCAGACTCTCTAGCTAACATGGATCTAAACGGCCACCGCCAGTGGATGGATAAATGGCCAGAAGACAGGACAAAACTGACTCCCTGCAAACTGGACAACCTAGTACAGAAACTGGAGACATTTCTAGAAAAAGGTAACCAAAGCAATGGCCATGTGCTCCCTGAATCTACTCAGAAGGAGGACGTCCACCTGACCAGTACCATCCCTCCACTTATAGCTTTGGTCAGGCATGAAAAACATGTTGTTTGTCAAGATTTGTCCAAGCAAAGAACACCAGATAATGAAGATAACTGTCAGGTCCCAAAGAATCCTCCAAAGTTACAGGAAGATGAAGTTGTGGTGAGTACAGAGATGCTTCCAAGGAGAGCAAGGGGAAGGACTGGGGAAGAAAGGGTCGGACAGGGCAGCCTCACTATCTGTCTGAGGCAAGTGAGCACCAGGAGACTAGGACAAGGGAGGATGATGAAAGCCAGGAAAGGAGAGTAGGTGGAGCTGCAGGAAATGAGTATGAAGGGAGGGTAAGGGTGGGAACAGCAAGCAGAACCAACAACCACTTAAATATGATTGCATGTGTGTCCAAGTCAATGGATCTAGAAGCTCTGCTGTAGTCGGGCTATTTAGGGGCAGATGGGCCTGGGTTCTGTAAAGGAGGAGATAGCAAGCTCACTGCTGTTGACATTTATCTAATTCATTCTTGCTTTCTCAACAGGAGATAAGCCAGGCAGCTCAGAGCTCCTTGGAGACCACCTCGGTGTCATCTGCTCAGCAGGAGGATGCTTCTCACTTATACAGTACATCCTGCCTGAACTTTCGGTGGGTCTTCCAATGGCTGAGGACACAAGTCTTCTCCCGGTTGAGGAGAGAGCACCCTAGCCAGGCCACTATCAGCTGGCACCAGAAGGCAGCAAGGAAAATACATTCCCTTAGAGGCAACAGAATCCAACCCCAAGAATGACTCAAGAATGAGTGCACCTGACATTCCCAGATTTTTAAACTGTTTGAAGTCCCTTGTTCAACAATCCCTAAGAGGTGTGTGTCACTCTCTCTTCTACCTCACAAATGAGGAAATCAAGACTAAGAGCAAATAGGGAGAGTTTCCAATCTTTGCATTCCTTCTGAACCAGCTACTTACTATAACCAGCATGCTGGGGCACCTGAGATCAAGTGTGCCTGAAGCCTCTGGTAACATGGATCATTAGAACTGCTGTCTTGATGATGGAACCATGATTATGAGTGGAACTCACAACCTGATCAATACCTGCTAGAAGTACAACCCAAACAAACTAGCCATGGTGGGAGGCTAGTAGGATATATGCTGCCTTCTGGAAATGAGGGTTTGAGTTAATGAAGAATGAGTAAAACACAAAATAGACAAAATGGAGCCATAAGGGAATAGAAAACAAAATACTGCCTAGGTTTTCTAAGAATGAATTGAGCCTTCTGAATTCAACAAGTATATTTATTTTCAGCCCAAGTCAAAGTAATTTTCTGGGAGAAGACACAGATAAGAGAGATCTATGGTTATTGAGGGGATAAAAACAGGAACCGGGGATTGTTGGGCAGGGGCTACCAATATCACCAGGTCCATGCCTCACCTATCCAGAAGAACAAGCCCACTTTTTTAGTAAGAGTTCTGGTTTCCATGAACTCCTTCTAACCTCTGGAATTATGTGACATGTCATATACCAGAAACAAAACAATGAATTTAGCAAAAAATATTCCAGCACTCCTCATCTACTTTAGTGCAATATGTTATAGGTCCAACTAAAGCAGGTCCTCAGTGCCATATATGTGGGAAAGAGGTGGGGTGGGACTGGTCACTTCGAGTAACAAAATGAGTAAGCATGAACTCAAGTGGCCAGTGGAAGAAAAAAGTTTGGCTGAATCCTCAAGTTTCCTACAAAATTACTATAATTTTCAGCAAGATGCTGATCTCATTTATCAATAAATGTTGGGATCTATTAAAACTATTCCTTTGAGTATATCTCAACCTTGAAATGAAGGTTCAGTTACTCGAATTTGCTAGGTATAACTTATGCAGTAATATTCTAGAATTCATAATATTATAATATAATCTTAAATACACCATAAAAATTGATCAAACTTAAAAGCTATTCAGCTCTCTGCAAATACAAGTATGTCACACTAATGTAAGACTGTATTACAAATCACCTATTTTCAAAAGATGTGTAGGCTGATCAGTCAATAAACAAGGCCAAATCTTTTTTTTTCCAAGACTTTATAAACAGAATACAAATTCATGGTTCAAGAGCAAGCATGAGTTCAAAGATATTTAGACACAAGAACAACATCTTTCAGGCATGCTGGCAGACACCTTTAGTCCCAGCACTTGAGAAGCAGAGACAGGCAGATCTCTGTGAGTTTGAGGCTAACCTGGTCTACATATCCAGCTCCAGGATAGCCAAGGTTATATAGAGACCCTGTTTCAAACTCCCCCAAAAGACATAAAAATAAAAATGAAGTCAATGCTAACTAAAAGACTAGAGAATGCTAAGGCTCTAACTTCCAAAGAAGGATGTAGTTAGGAGAGATAATTTGTTCAAAAGCACACTGTTTCACTTTGAACTGCAAGTGAAAATTTTACAAAGCACACATGGTATCTAATTCCAGAATGACAGGAGGGTTTTATGTTGCACTGCTTGCTATGAGTCTTTTTCTGCTATCCCCTAAATGCCCAGCCAACAGAACAATGGTCAGCTTTCAGAAGAAACAAAATCCCCATCAGATAACACTGCTGAACCAATGAGCCTGTCTTCAGCGAGTGGGTGCAAAAGCCCTTGGATAAATTCCCTGGAAGATGATTAGTTTAGATCAAGAAGTCCCCTTGCTAAACAATTTCCATCTTATCCCATCTTTCAGACAAACCTCTTGGATTTAATGCCATTTTATTTCAGTGCAATACATTTGATAAAGAAACTACTTCCAAGGCACTGAGGGCATTTCTCCAGCTTGTGGCTTTGAAAGAAAACTAATGTCATTACCACAACATTCTCTATTCAGAAGGAAATCAGAATGGTGATCAATTTGCACTCCCCTGTCTACTTCAATATTCATATTTTAAGCCTAAAAAAATCCTCTGAAATAAAATGAGCAGCCCCCCCACACACACACCTCTATAAAACTTTACTGCAAGCGCACTCTCACAGAAGAAACAGCATGCCAGGTATCCCAATGGTTAGTACATGTGCTCAGTCTTTGGAGTCTTCAGTTTTCCCAAACAGGGAATGGGATGAGAAACACTTTTTATCAGTAAAGTGGCATCAGAATGTTCATTTGTACCATATTGCAACATAGTAATTTCACTCACATAAGGATCAGAAATAGACACTAAAGCCACTGGGCAAAGGGCTGTCAGGGGAAAGTCTATGCAGGTGGTCCACGAGACACTGTCAAGCAGAAAACAGTCTAGCCAACACCATACATCTTCAAGAGAAGCAGTGTACACTGGCCAGTAGTGTAAGACATGAATCTCATTACAGAGTCAGCATCAGTCGGATGAATCTTAGGTTATAGAGCATTCTACTAGACAACTTTCTGGAAGTAAACATGTTAGCATCACATGTTTATATATATATCACACACACACACACACACACACATATATATATATATATAAAGGCAGAGAGACATGACAGATCATAATGGAGACTACAGAAACAAGAAGGCCAACTGCTATTTGTGATCTCTGACTGAATCCTTGATCAAATCCATAAAGCTAAACAAAACTTAGGTAAAGGGTTTTTTCATAACATCTACGAAGATCCAAATATGGTCAGTATATAATAGTATTCAATAGCTGTATTGATCAGAGTTCTTTAGAGGAACAGAACATATAGAATTATAGAATGAATTGTATTTAATATATGTATATATATATACATATATTGTGTGTGTGTGAGAGAGAGAGAGAGACAGAGAGAGAGAGAGAGAGGAGAGAGAAGCATATAGGCTGTGGTCCAGCTAGTCTAACAACGGCTGTCTACTAATAAAAGGTCCAAGAATCCAGTAGTTGTTCAGTCCACAAGGCTGGATGTCTCAGCTAGTCTTTAGTAGACACTGGAATCCTGATGATGTAAGCTCTAATGCCAGTGAAGAAATAAACTTTCCAACAAGAGCACAAGAAAAAGGCAAAGTGCAAGCTTCTTTCTTCCATGACCCACCTCACAAAAGATATAGCTTAAAGGTAGATCTTCCTACCTCAAAAGATTCAGATTAAAAGTGGGCCTTCCCCCTTCAGATAATTTAAGAAAAAAAAAAATCCCTCACAGGTATACTGAACTGCATGGGTTTTAGTTAATCTCAGGAATAGTCAAGTTGACAACCAAAAATAGCAATCACAGTAGTTATCAACAGACATGAGTGAATATTTATTGTACAGCAGCATTAAGAATACATGAGAGAATACCTTTGAGTCTTTAAAAAAAAATAAGAAAGCAAAAATCAGGAAAACATTAAGAAAAATAAACTCTAGGAAGTAGGGAGTCCAGCCCTCTATTAACAACATTTTCATGACACAGTATCTTAGCCACATACATATTTGAAACAACTAATATTTAAAGTACTGAAACAAGATAGTAACTTGCTGAAGTTATATAAATGGGGCAGCTCTTTAGACTCCATCATTCATCCTGGGACCTGTCTTGGATTCCTGGGCTCCAAGGAATTTCCAGTCTCATGCACAGAGAACATCCAATTTGTAACTGTAGCACACAAGCTGGTCTAGTTGAGAGCAGAAGAGCATCAAAGCATTTTTCTAAAACAAGATCTCAGCTTACTTAGCTTTGTTGAGATTAAAAGAATAATTTTTGCTCATTAGAAGCGAGTTCTCTGCACTTTCAATGACCTCAAATTTCAAGGACTTGCCATCTGGTCTACCTTGGAAAGTATTCACTGTATGTGTATCTGCCCTTCACCAGGCAGGAACAGTCTAGTGTTCGGGTCTAAGAGTTCCCACAGATTATTTTGCCATTTCCTTTTCTTCTGGGCAGTACAACATCAAAAGCAGAGGACAAGCCCTGAGATGGGACACTGTGCACCCCAAAGACTGTCTAGAAACTCCTAACTGTTGTTACATAACACTATTATCTTAAGAAATCTGTCACAGCAGCTGGTGGCCAGAGAAAAAAAATTAAGTAAAATGACACCTTGCTTCTCTACAGTGCCAACACACTTAGCTATTATGGTCTCAAACCTGCAACAGAGCCTCTGCAGCACTTTTTCTATGAGCTCCTGCCTCAGGGCCTTGGCTCATGCTACTTCCTCTGTCAGGAACTGCCCTTGACTTTGCCTAATCTTCAGTACATTTTGCTTCTCTGTTCTCCAAATGTACCCTTCAAGGCTCAGGCTAAATTCAAGTTATACTATAGAACAGAACAGGTTTGGGGCTCAATCCCACCTTCCCTGTGTCTTTAAAGCGGTTGGTTGTTGTCATCTACATGCACATTTTACTCTGACTTGTAGAAATCAGAACAGAAACATATGTCCATGTCTTTCTCCAGCAGACAAAGGCTCTGATGTTCTGCTTATCTCTGCATGCTTCAAAGCCCCTGACCCAGTTTCTCACACAGAGGCTTCATGATAAACCTTTGGTGAAATGAATGGTTAATCTGCAGGAAACAATTTAAGTAGATAAGATCTGGGATGGAATGTCATTTCCTTTCACAAACCTTTAGCTAGCTTTTAGGGGGATTGCTTTTGTGCCTCAACCACATGACCTGTATGGCTGGATTGTTGGGGGAGGTTGATTCATGCCCAACAACTGGGGTCACTTTACTCACATGTCTTGCTAACATTCTGCCACTACAAACTCTAGGTAATTTTGGGATCATGCCAGTTGGGAAAGGTGGGGAGGGAGTATGGGCTCAGTGATTGGCCTCATGCATATTCCAGACAATGGAAGCTCTGCCTTTTGGTTCAGCCTTGCCCTCATGCTGGGAAATGCCCTTCCCAAGGTATAGCCTGAAGTTTTTCACACTGGTGTGCTTTTCATTGAATGTTTTACTGTTTCAAAGTGTTGCCCAAGCTTGGTGCTGAAAGCCTGCCTGACATCCCTAAGAAAGTTGAGAAATCAAGGGGGCAAACAATATGTGTTTTAGCAAAGCTTTATTCAGGCATGGGTCAAAACACACTTGGCTGTGTGCTCAATGTTAATGATTTAACTATTAACTAGTGTCTAAACAAAAACACATAAAACAAGGTTAAGTCCTAACTGGTTGACATAAATCCTGTGACCAGAGCTGGCAGAAAATTAACTGTATTTCCTCTCAGAAAAATACCGGGTTATTCCAGGTTCACATCAGCTTTAGAGCATAACTTCATGGGGGTGGCAACAAACGAGGACCACTAATTACACCTGGTCTGCAGAGCAGAGCCTCACCACAGATACGCTTTTTCTTTCTTCAGTGCCATCTCCCAAGATTAGGCCAGGCTGCAGACTGAGAAACAAGACCCAGCCCTCACTCACAGCCTTACAAAGAAGAGTTTGCTGTTTTCCTGGACCTGTGGCCAAGGGAGCTGTGGGTTAGGGGTGTTCTGTGTTTTCTTATGAGAAGTCCCTTGACTGGAAGCCTACCACTCTTATCACTTCCTGCTTGGTGCTTTGTTGCTCAGGTGTCAACTTTTCCCAACCAAAGGGAGGCCTCATGAGTGAAAGGCCTCTGGTAAAACCAACAAAGAACACAGTACGGACCCAGCTTCCCACAAACACACCCTCCTAGCACTATCTTGCCATTCTGCTCAATGGGAGACTCTGGCATGTATCCCAAGCTCCACAAAGAACTCAGGTTCAGTTCCCAGCACTCATAGGATGGCTCGCAACCATTTGTAAATCCAGTTCCAAGGTATACAAAAACCTCCATCTGACTTCCATGGGTACCAGACACATGTGCAGTATGTATACTTATATACACACAGGTAAAACACACATACAAAATAAAAATAAACCTTTAAAAAAATTAAAAAGTTAATTGGCCAATTGGGCAACATGGCACAAACCTGTAATCCTAGCAAAGCAGGAAGCTGAGGATAAAAATTTGTAAGTTTGAGGCCAGCCTGGGCTACACAGTGAGTCCCTGCCTCAAAACTCCCAAAATACAAGACCTCAGCTGAGATTTCTGTGCCAGTCATTAGCACATATGCTACTTCTTAGGTAACATTATTATACTAATAGTTCTATTACATATATATGTATATGTATCTATATAATTTTTAATATATATCTTTTTCCTTTGCTGGTGGGGATCAAACTGAGGGTCTTGTACATGCCAGGTAAGCGTTCTACACCTGGGCTGCACACACAGCCCCCACAGTTGTGCTGCCGTCTTTTTGAGACAGGTTCTGGCCCCATACTCACTATCTTCCTGCCTCAGCCTCCCCAGTTTGATTGCAGGTGTGTACTCTAATGCCTGATTCCTCTACTACTGTTTTTTTCTTGTTGAGAAAGTTGAGATGCATTCCAGTTGCCCATGGCTACCTTTGCCTGGCTAATCATATAAACTTCCTTCTGTCTCAGAGCATGAGGATGAGGATCTACCCATCTTGTAGCTCAAGGCACATTTCCATCCATGAGTCACTGATAATTGCATTCTTGCACAGTCCTGGATGTGAGTCTTTCTGGAATGCCTTGGCACCCTCTGCCTTTGGCAACCAGTTCTCACACTGCATTTTCCTAGGACAATTCAGTCTCACCTGTCTAAGAAAAGAATATATTGTACTAAGACTTAAGAAGAAGGCAATTCAACTTCCACCGAGTTACCCAAAACCTTTGAGAATGCCTCAGAAGCCACATGTCTCTAGGTCAGAGTTAACCACCTCTAGTAGTAAACAACTTAAATGCCAAGGCACAGGAAGCTGGCTTCCTTGCTCCAGGAATCCCAGAGCATTCGTGGAGGGTTTTATTCCATGTCCTAGCACTCCTCAAAGTTTGACGCTTATTTGTTGAACAAAACTGGCATCAGGGTACAGAGCGTTTGCAAAGCTTCCAAGCAAGCTGGGAGACCAAGGCAAAAAGGGGGAGCAACCAATCAAAGAACAAAGGTAAGAATAGTCAGGTCCAAAGCAAATATAGCACAAAATGCCCAGAATAGCCCAGAAACACAGCTGACGACCTTTTCTCTAAAAATCTAAATATCACAGTGTCAAATGCCCTAACTATCTACGGCTGAGCCAGAATTCCTACTACAAAGGAGGGTGTGAAGTAAAGCACATAAACAAGCAAATCTGACAGTGCCCAGACAATTTGCCTTTTGGTGCGGCGAATGGAAATGGGGAGGACATTATTGTACTATTGTCAACCAGGAATTACACACCACCACCTACCTCAAAGCTGCCATAATTTCTACAGAGCTACCTCCTACAACTTGCTTCCATAGTGCAGTGACAGCGGCTCTGAACTACAACCTCTCAAGACTGGCGCTCTAGGCTTTGTCAGCAGAGGCTCACCCACCGAGGGGAAAGAACGTGCAGACCCAGGGGACTGTAGAGCCTCCATTCTTTGATCATAAAACACAGACCCTTCCTTGAACTGCTGCTAACTGGGGGAGATGTACAAACCACTTACAGCCCCAGCTTTCTACTTCTGAAGCAATGGAATGCCTTGGTTCATGGAAACCCTGGTGTGGGAACCAGCTGCCCCCAAAGGAAGAACTGAAGGAAGGAAGGAGAAATTTGGAACCAGCAGTCATTACATAGAAACTATGGTCTTCTAATTAAATAAATAAATGCATGAAGACCTGAGAAAAAAATTCTCCCTCCCTCCCTATCCCTTCTTCTCTCCCCAACTCTGTTTGTTGAATATGCAAGCTGTTTCTTTCTCTATCTGTAGTAATACTCCAGCACACTTGTTTTATATAGGCAAAAAAAAAAAAAAAAAAACCAAACAGGAACTTCCAAAACATTGGTTGAAAATGTCCTAAGAAATTGAGGATCTAGAAAAGTCTCCTGCAGCTTTGACAGGATAAGCAAATAGCATGAATTTCTCAAACTCTAGCCACACTCACAAGTGTTTACTTGAAAAGATAAAAAGACTAATTAAATTTCCATTTGATTATAAAGAGGAGACTAGGTGTCTGCTGGGCGAGATCTTAGGAACAGAAAAGCTTATGAGCCATTCTGGCAGGAAAACATCAGGCTGAGCACCGTGACCAACACCCAGGTGGCACTGCCATTCCAACAGCACGGGTAGGTGTTTGTATGGGCCCAACTGGCTCTGGTTCTAGAATTTTCTTTTCAAATTCTAGAGTATCTGTGTAGACTTTACCAATGAATTATCCCCAATCCAAAAATCTATAATCCTAAATGTTCCAAGATCCAAAATTTAGCCACTCTCAGGAAGTTTTAGGTATTGGAACACTTGAGATTTCAGATTAAGGATGTCCAATCCTTACTTTTGTTGTTGTTTGTTTTAGTTTTTGTTGTTTTGGTAAAATGTACTTAAATTAAGTATGTTTGGCCTACACAAAGCAGTCGGAATATTGGAACTTCAATTCCACAAAACAAAGTGATAACGAATGCAAGGGGGTCTGAAGAAAGGGGCACAAAGAACAGAGTGACACTATTTCAGGGGCTACAATGCCTGTTTACAGCAAAATTCCACACAGAGACACAGGCAGGTGTGTGGGTGGAAACCATGCAATCCCGTGACCTTTCTTAAACAAATGAAGAGAGGACAAAGGCATAGGTAGACAGGGGCCCTGCCTCATTCGTACACATGGTTCCAGCCTGGCTATGGTCTGCAGAGTCAGTCGCTCTCTGAGACTCTCACCAAACCCTGTCCCATCAAGACACTGCAAAATGTCCAACAAGAGCTAAGAGTGTGATGCCTTAAATGACAATGTGCAAAGTGCCCTGTTTCCCTCTGAATTCATCTTGAGCTAACACAAGTAAACAACTAAAGCCGTCATTGGTGGACCCTGTTGAGTGACACTCCAAGCACACAGGGACAAGTGTTTCCCTACATCTTTCCTCTGCAGCTTAAAGTCTTGGTTAGCGTTCCACGTGCTTAGTTTCATAATTTTATTTTAAAAGATGAAAATTACTATGTTGTATTAGGCAGTCAGAAAGCTGACATTTGTAACAAGAGTGAGTGCACACCGAGGATGGTGACTGCAGTGGCAGGGTGCACGTGGACAACCCTTCTGCACTAGACTGGAACAGCCAATTTATAGGGCACTCCACAGCTGAGGGAGCCAACCAAGGGGTTGTGGGACAAGAAAGAAGTAGAGCTGTGATCTGAAGACACAACCCCTCAAACCAAGCTCTATAGCTCACACTGCTTATGAAAACTACATTTCCCTACTTCAGTAATTTTATTCAGTTACTTCCTAGCTTACGATTCATACTTCAGGGACTGTGTTTCAAAGCTTTCTAAAGACAAAACCCAGACCTTGTAAACTGGTTCACAATGTACTTTCACGGCTCCTTCTAAGCTCTGGCCAGCTACATCAGATTCATTTTCATTTATTCACCACCCATTGGGTCTTATACACCAAGTCACCCTCGGGGATGTCATTTTCCCAGACTCTTGATTTGCTATGCAAAGTGTTGTGACAGTTTCTAGGGCAGCCCAGACACATCTCTCTCTAGAATCTTTTTTCTCCTCTGCAATCCCTTTCTATATGATGCAAACAAAATGTGTCTGTGCCAAGGGACCAGCTTCACCACAACACATGCACACCAAAGAGGACTTCTGTTCAGCTATGCCTCAGAAGACCAATGAAAACATCTGTTCCTGCTGAGTGAGATGTCAGAGTATCACAGGGAAGTAGGCATATCACTTGACCACCAAAACCGAACCAAAACAACAACAACAAAACATTACCCGTGCTCCCAAAGAAGTCTAGTTTCACATCCCTCCACAAAACCTAAATTGCTGAGTGGTCCCTGAATGAACAAAATACAATCTATGTCAAAAGATAGGCATAGAGAGAATTAAGAGGTCAAAACTGAATACTGGGCCTAGAAAGACCATATTAGAGAGAGTTAAGAGATTTTTGGAGATAGCTATCTATGCTCATGAGGGTCTGAAGCTTCACACATAAAGGAAGAGCACTCATCCTCACCAGACAGCTTAGCAGTTAAGAGTACATACTGCTCTTGCAGAAGAACTGAGTTGGGTTAGTGCCCATATTGGGAGATTTACAACAGCTTAAAATTCTAGGTCTAGGTGATCCAACACCATCTTTCAACCACCACAGGCACTGTACACACATGCACATACTTCTACTCACACACAGATATATATAAAACGAAAATTAAAAATAAGGGACTAGAGAGATGCTTCAACAGCTAAGAACACTGACTACTTTTGGGATCCAATGCTCTCTTCTGGTCTCCCCAGGCACCAGGATCTCAAATTGTGGACAGACATGCATGCAGGCAAAACACTCATACACATAAGATAAAATCTTTTTAAGAAGTCATATGTATATACAGCATTAAGAACAAACTGAATACAAACTAAGTGCCCTGCCAATTAGATGGGCAAGAAATAAAGTAAATCACATTTAATAACAGGAGAATTTCAAATATATACTGAGCCAAATGAGCCACACACAAAGGAAACTAGACTGCAGGATTTTAGTCACAGATTTTAAAGGTAAGTAAAACTATCCAAAGATACCAATAGTCAGGACACAGTTATTCTGGGGAACACAAGAGCAGATCTGCAGCAGCAGTGATTGTTAAGGGAGATGCTGCTTACTAAAATGGGTTCACCTGTAACATCAGTTCCACTGACGCTATCTAGTGAGGACTCATGCTTGGTCGTGTGTGTGAAACTCCAAACCCTCAAGAGGTCAGCTTCTCAAGGCCACAGAGATCAAGAACAGTCACCTTAGTTCTAACAGAGAATAATGTTTCTTTTTCCTTCTGCCCTTTCTCTCTTCTGTCCTGCCATATCCTTGGTAGCCATCGAATGTCCACATTCACCATCCAATAACCGACAATACCCTCTGACCCTCAGCACCTTCCCTTCTCTTAGCCTCTGAAATACCTACTACTACCTACTCACTAACTACCTGTCCATGAGCTAACAGGGTCAGGAGTGTCTGCATAAGGGAAAAATATGGAAGAACTTACAGAGTAAGTCTGAACAAGTCAAACAAATGCTTACCACCTAGCCGAAGCTCAGCAACAGTGTCACCACTTGGCAAGAGGAATGGGGAGAAAGGAGGCCAGGAAGGTAAGCCACACCAGAACACTTCCTCAGCCTTCGAGGGTCACCAAAGGGTCAAGCCTCACCCCTGTGAACAAGCCAACACAAGGTGTGAAGGCAAAGGGCAACAAGGCACTTGAGAAGAAAGAAGGTGTTGCCTTTGATATGCTATGAGGCCTGTATTTTCCTGCTTCATACCAGATGAAGATAGGCTTGTTGACAGCCAGAGAGACATGTCTAAGCCTGCACATGCCCATTATTGTCATGATACTCTGAGAGTTTAGAAACCTGTAAGTAGGGGGTGTGCTGTGAGTTCTCGGATGTGATGTGCAGACTGCTAACATAGGTTTAAGAATGTCAGAAGTGAGGGCTGGAGAGATGGCTCAGAGGTTGGGAGCACTTGCTGTTCTTCCAGTGTTCCGGAGTTCAATTCCCAACAACCACCTGGTGGCTCACAACTCTCTATGATGAGATCTGGTGCCCTCTGTATACATAATAAATAAAGAAATATTTTAAAAAGTCAGAAATGAACATCTATGGGGTAAGCCTACTCACTTAAAAAATGGGTTCAACACTGATTTTTCTCAGCTCTTCCAATCTTGCCCGTCCTTAGCAAACTGATCCATAGAACTTCTGTACTGAAAAGAAATAAAAATCATGTTAAAACAAATTTCAAGTCACAGCTGGAAAAGGGGGCTTAGGTGGTAATTATTATATAAACAAAGCACATCAAACTGATGTCACAGGAGTTATCTGTATGGAAGGCGCCTTCCACCTTATCCCTTTACACACCTCCCCTCTGCCCCTGTGGCTCCTGCTACTCTGTGCACCTTGGCTACAAACAGCCTGAAATAATCCTTAAAATGGATTTTCTGCTAATACCATCGCTGTTAATTTTTATAATCAAAGTACTCAGCACATGGTGACTGTTCCAAGAACACTTGTTGGGTAAATAAATGAATCATAATTTTAACTTGTTAGTCTATACCTGCCCAGCTATTGCTTCAAGGACCCATGGTAGATACCAGAATCTCAGGATGCTCAAGTTCCTTTATAAAAGGAACAAAAATTTGTGTATGGCCCAAGCTGTATTCCATATACATCAAATCATTTCTAGGTTACCTATAATGCTTATTATTATGTAAACATTATGTAAGCTATTATTATACTGTTTAGAGCAATAGCCTCTGAAACCACAGGTTGATTACTGCTATGGGATCATATAACTGAATGCAGAGTCATGAAAAATTTGGCAGCAGTAAAAGGTTTCAGAATGTACAAAGATCAAAAATCAAATAAAATCCAAACATGTAACAAATCTGAATGTTTCTGGTGGTTTGTGTATGCTATGTGACCTCACATGAGCCTTAACAATAAAACATCTCAGGGCTGGAGAGATGGCTCAGCGGTTGAGAGCACTGACTGTTATTCCAGAGGACTGGAGTTTTAGTTCCAGCAATCACATGGTAGCTGACAGCTGTCTGTGGTTCCAGGATCTAACATCTGACACCCTTACACAGTTATGCATGCGGGCAGAACATCAATTCACATAGAAAAAAAAAAAATGCAGCACCTCACTGTTTGTGCCAAACTACTATCACACCACAGAGAACCTGAAAGCATAAACTGAGACACCTCAGCTCAGATTCAAGGTTCTTTTTTTTTTTAAGATAAAATCAATTTATTCTAATACACACACACACACACACACACACACACATCAGTTTAAGAAAGCAAGTTAGGCAAATGCCCATCTCCAAACTCTATGCATCTCAGTGAACTTCTACAGAATTAGAACAGCCATTCCAAAGCCATGGAGTTTGTTTTACACTTTATATTAATTACATTCTATTTACTTAATAAAAATTAAGAATAAACTTTAGGTTAAGAAAGCAGTTTGGAAACACAAGCACCTTGGTGTAATACGATTTCTGTCTTCCGCTGTGTGTGTTTTGTTGATGTAGTTCAACAGTCTTTCACCTAAAAAGTTTCCTTTAAAAGATTAAAGTTTAAAAAGACTATTGTACGTTATGAACTGAAGAGGTTTTATGTACATACAAAGCTTCCAGTTCTTGTAGAATACCATCCTCAGCACAGAAGTAGTAAATTAGTATATTTAGATTGTATCATGCTAAAAGGGTTGTTTTTTTTTTTAATTTCTGTTTGATTGCTTTTCTTTTTTTTAACTGTTAAAATAAAATTTGACAGGATTAAAACACAATTTTCAAGTTTTCCTTAAATAGCCCTAAACATACTTCCACTGTTTTATTTTACACATTTATGCAAAGTAGCATTCACAGCACTGAAGTTTATAAAGTCATAATACTCTCTAAAAGCAGCAGCAGGAGGGTCACAAGTTCAACACCAGCCTGGTGCTACTTTGCAAGTTTCAGGCATCCTGGACTGTGTGAGATCCCATCTGAAATAAAATACTAATCAACTAAGAATGTTAAGATGTTCAATGTCCTACAATGTCAAATATTCAGCCATCCATTTTTAATCATTAACATATCCAAAGAATCTCTTTGAAATGAAATTTTGATTCCTCAACCGTAGATGCTTGACTTGTGTGCCTACAAACCAGGTCATGTGACTTGTATATCTACTTTATGTGAAAAACACCCCAGGTCATGTGACATGTATACCTACCTATTCTATGTGCCCATATGTAGGTCATGTGACATGTATATCTACATTATGTGCCTATATCCAAGGTCATGTAAAGCTTCTCAGGTGGAAATAGGTGACAAGTGGGCAGTATAAAAGCCCTAATTTAGGAAGTAATGCCAAGGAGGAAAACTCATACAAACTGTTGACAGATGTATTTGCCCCAAATACTTTCTGCCCCAACCCTTCTAAATCTGCTTGGTTGAGTCCTATAGATATGGAGCCAAATGTATGTAGGTATCAAAGTAAAAGAACAAAGGAGAGACCTGTAAGTGAAGGCTTCCTTTCCAAGAAAAGCAATGTGGACAACACATAACATGTAAGTCTTAAGACTTGCACTTTGGATACTCTCACCTCTTTTAAATACTTTATACATGAGGAAAAATCACTCTCATTAGTGTGTATGGAAACAACATACCCTCACCAAGATACACACTGACACAGTAACCTCAGGGGTCAAATTCCAGCAGGGAGGCCAAGATCAGCACCAGCTGAAGGTGTTTATTTACTTCTTTTTATAAGAGCTCAAAAAAAAGGTATTTAACACTGAAACAGAATGCTTCGCTGGCAGGAACATTTTAGGTATGAATGGAGGTGTAGATAGTCTTTAAGGAATTTCTCACATCCTATGAAGTCACATGAGGAACGGATCTGTTTTGCTTTTTTCTAAAGTCAGCTTCATGGGTAGACTTCAGCAATTGATGGTGTTCATAAAGACAAGCCTGGCTTTCAGATCAAGCTGCACTCCAAAATTGAAGCTGGCGTTCTGAGGCTGTGCTGCCCGATGTGTGTTATAGGAACCTAAAGAGTCCTCTGCAAGTGAAGTATGAACTTTTACCCACTGAGACTTCTTTCCAAGCCTAATAAACCACTTTCAGAGTGACCTTCTAGGAAGCCCAGCTATTAGATGTTTCTGAGGACAGAGGCAGGGGCCAATGGACGTATGACAATGGACAGAACAATTCTACCTTCATAGATATAAAACCTCCTTCCACAATTTAGTTAAAAATGACTCACTGAGTTGCTTATGAAAAGACTGAAATAATCAATGTAAATAACTACAATAAATAGTAAGTACATAAAACCCCTTTAAAGGAATAAAGAAATGAAAGTGAACAAATAATGGCCATTCCAGCCAGTGTGAAAAACCCAATATCCAATAGCAGGTTGAAACACAAACTCGAATTTTCCCTAGTCCTCTCCCTCTTTTTTAAAAGGAAAACTGGGAAATGAATCCAGGGCCCTAACCCATGCTAAGCAACTCTATACTAAGCTACAGCCCCAGCCTCAACCACTATCTCTAATGGACCTCAGAGCCCAAGGCAGCCCAGGCTGGACTGGCTTACCCACCTACTCAGCCCACCATCACATCATTGGCTACAAGAACAGCAGAAGGCCTTGCTAAGTGGCCCCTCCACACACAAAAAAGGACTTTTTCCTTACTCAGTCTCTAGTATTTTATTACAATACCACAAAAATGCAAGATGGGAAAACCAAGGGGCTGTTACAAACAGTAAGACATAATGATTTCCCTAAACCAGTCACTTACTGGGTCCCATCACCACACCAGTAACCTGTCAGCTGGACATAAGGCAAGGGTGGCATGGAATGTCTTTTTGTATGCTGTAAATATGATTGGTCAATAAAAGAACTGTTTTGGCCTATAGCAGGGCATCTTAGAAGCAGGTGGAAAATTTGAGCATAAAGAGGAAGAAGGGCGGAGTCAAGGGAGATGTGATCCAGTCACCCAACAAACAAGATGTAAAGAAATAGGTAAGCCATGGGCCACATAGTAAGACAGATTAACAAAAATGGGTTAAATTAAGATGGAAGAGCTAGCTAGCAATATGCCTGAGCCATAGGCCAAGCAATATATAATTAATATAGGTGTCCTAGTCATTTTTGGGAGAAAAGCACCTGCAGGATGGTCAGGACCTTGGGGCTAAGCAAGGCCAGAAACTCATACAACAAATGGGGCACATACATTTGAAAAAGCTTAAAAAGGGTTCTAGAGCACAAAAATGGAGCCAAAAACAGCTTCTGAGTTATGTCTCTCAAGTGAGCCGTGGTACAGAGATGCCCTGGCGTGGCGTGTGGGCTTGAGTTACAGATGGCAGGCTTTTGGAGTACAGCTTAAGCTGCAACAAGGCCAGTTCCTGAGCCTCAATGTAAGCAATGAGCTGCATATGGTAGATTTAAGGTTCTCTTCATACAGACAAAAAAAGAGACAAAGTCAAAGACGGCTTCTTAGTAGCAGATTTTTTTTGGGTCAGCCCTGTTTGCTGGCAGCAAGCAGATGCAGGGCTCCTTTAAGACAGGTTCCCACCTGACTCAGCCATAGTGGCAAAAGCTGTGTGGTTCTTTAAGAAGCCTGTGTGCCAAATACTTAAATAAAATACATAAACAGCAGGCAGCAGTGTTCTACTTGGTGGCAGTATAGACCTAAGATTCCCCAGAGTTGGGACAGTAAACAGCGCCACAATATTTAATTAAAATTAAAAAGATAAGCATAGCTCTAGTGCCTTCACCATGTTAAAATGCCGAGAAGAGTGGAGTCAGTAGCCAAAGCAGGGCTTTACAGTCTAGCATTTTAAAAGCTCTTCTGGATAAAAATTGATTGATATACAATAAAAACAGATTCAGATAGGAAAAAACCTCAAGAGTTATTACAATGTATGTAAAAAAAAAAAAAAATACCGTAGGCTGAGACAGAGGAAAAAAATAAAATAATAAAAATATAATAAGCCACATAAAGGTAAAAAATACACAAAAAGCCTAAATTATTTTATTATTATGTTTTTCTTTTAATTTTTAACTGTTAATGAGCTAACTGCAAAAAGATATTTGATTACAAAGGCTGCTAAGTTAAAGAAATATATATATTTTAAAGATATCTTGACCTTAAAACTTAGGTTTAAAGATGTTACTTTGAAAAAGAGGTTCTGCTTTTCTTTCCACAAAAAATGAGAACCTGGGGCTGGAGAGATGGCTCAGCAGTTAAGAGCACTGATTGTTCTTCTGGAGGACCTGAGTTTGATTCCCAGCATCCATATGGCAGCTAACAACTGTGTATAATTCCAAGATCTGACACCCTTACACAGTTATACATGCAGGCAAAACACCAATTCGCATAAAATTAAAAAATGAATATTTTTTAAAAAATGAGAACTTGTAGATTGCTTCCAGGTTAATATACTTTGATTTAAAAAAAAAAAAAAAAAAAAAAAGCTCCCCTAAAAAATCTGATTTAAAAAAAAAAAAAAAAGATGGCCACATCAGCTTCAAAGCTGCCAACTAAAATGATCCAGCCTCAAGCTTTAGGAAAAAAGCAGCTGTAGGCAGGTCTGGACCTTGGAGCTCGGCCAGGCCAGAAATTCATAAAACTCAAGGGTTCTGATAGGGTTCTAATAGTGTTCTTTCAAGAAAAGTAAAATATACTTATGTTCTATAACGCCCACTTCAACACATGTAAAATGTAAACGAGGACACAAGAAAGTTCATTGCTGCCTGAACCTGCTCCCAAGGAATTCTCTCTGGATTATTGAAGAACAGTGAGTATCCAGTCTAGCCCTTAGCACAAAGCTCTGATTCTCTGGCCCAAGCAGGGTTGAATACATAAAAACATTGATAAACACTAATCATTAGGTTTGTGAATTTTCATCATAGGCCCTGTTTCCCTGAGTCAAAGATGGTCTTTGTTATGTAGTCTTAATGGAATGCAATGGACTTTAGTCATTTCCTCAGAAACAGACCTAGACTATAAATACAAACTCAGCAGCACAGTAGCCACTCACAGAAAGGCCCACTGGCAACTTTAAAAACAAGAGCTCCTTATTAAACTGAAAAATAAGTAATAAAAGATCCAAAACCCATATAGACAACTTGCCTAGAAGAAAAACCCTCAGTGTACCTACAAGCACAATTACAAACAGCTTTTCATTTTCCCCACAAACCCTTTCTATATAGAGATTATACAGGAAAACAGTCTGTATTTGTGTCCATCGAATAAAACAAACACTAACCCTTTGCACAACTCAGGTTCAAATTCTAAGAAAATGCTCCAAGTCCTTAAATAAGTGACTTCTGTGTCACCCTCAAAAGGACACACTCATGACTGTTATAAAGTCTGGCCATCCTGGGAGCCACATGCTAAATGGTGGCTAGGAAGTGAGATACTGATGAAACAGTACCTCAAGCTCCAGGTGTGGATGAAATCAGTCACAACTACAGTGTCCAGAGCAACAGCAAGGGTCTGCACATAATCAAATATGCCTGTCACCTATTTTGGTAAATAAAATTTTGCTTGGAATACAATTATGGCCATGTGTCTATATACTGTCCATAGCTGCTGCCTGCAAGATGCAATGCCAGAATTGAATAATACCAACTGTAAGATCCACAGAGTTTAGTATCTGACTCTTTAGGAACCCCCCCCCATAAGAAACACCCATCCTAGTTCTGTGACACTGCCTGACATGTTTAACCTTTGGCTGCTTTACTGGCATCAGTTTTGATATACTAATTACTAATGCTTACTGGGAAAATAAATGCCAGATACTGAGAGCTTTGTCTTTAGTACATAGACAAAACATTAGTCAATTTAATTCAAAAACTTCATGTGGGGAAATAAACTAGATAAAGAACTGAGGCAGAGAGATTAAGTGACCTCTCCAAGATTAAGTGGTGAGTCAGGATCAGAGTCCAGGTAACCCATCTGCATAGCTCATACTCTTAATCTCTATGCTATAATAATGACATTAACCTAATGTTAGACAAGCCATATAAAATACAATCAAATCTCAAAAGGCTTATTAGTTCTAAGTGTTACATCAATACAATGAAGCATCTCTCTTAATTGGATATCTAAAATAATATAAACGGGACTTCCCTGAAGGTATAAGTCCTTTCTGATGCTATGGTTAGGCCTAATCTTAGGATATTAGAAACATAAAGGCTACCGTATTCTTTACTGTCTTAAATAGTCAAAGAATCAAGCTGACTGACCAACATTTTTCTAAGTATGTGAGCACTTCCCAGGAAGCCTGGACATTTTCCAGATCTGTGTCCACCTGGTCACATCATTCCCGTGAGGCTTACTTACATCTGGGAGAAGGGGAGCAAACCCTGACAGAGATCACCAAAAACCGTTCCTCATGGTCCAGTAAGAAGGGCTCTATGTAGTCACAGCCACCCATCCCTGCTCAAGAAGAAGCCCCCTTACTGAATCATCCCCACACTTCCTGCCTTCTCTGGGATCTGGAGGAAATGTGTCACCTCCACATGACCTTTTGTACTGAAAAGAGGTTGATGAGGTTCCAAATAACTGGAAGAAATTTGAGAAGTTCCTCACTCACCCACCCTGTACCCCCTCCACCTTCCACTCCTGGTCCCTATGCAGGCAGAGTTGTTTCAGGTTTTCTTCTAACAAAGCAAGCTTCTAGCTGGGTTTAAGTGCTGTTAGATAAAGCTCAAGTTGTAGAGTTTGAATTCCATTCTGGCTTTTGAACCTGACTTCTTGCTTTTGGTCTTTCACACGCCTATGATGCCCTGCTTTTCCTTTGCCTGTCACATTGGCTCCTTCCTCTGAGGCGAGGCTCGTTCTGCAACCTTTATTGGGTACTGTTTTCTCACCTCACACTAAGCACACAATGTCTACACTCAGTCCTGTGCAGTGTAACAGGTGTTTCTTCCCCTGAAGCAGAGGAAGTGGTTAACAGACTAAATCAAATCTCTACATGAGAGGTTCAAGGTTGCACAGACTGGTAAACCGAGAGAGCAGTGCCTAGACTGGATCTTAAAGAAAGGGTGGGCCTGATGGTTGTTTCCAAAGGTGGAAGGAAGGGTAATACACAGAGCAAGACAGTCCTGAGTCCAAAATACTGGAAATGCATGGCTGTGTCATTATATGTAGGAATTCAAACCATACTGGGAATGGGTTCTCAAGTCTCGTGAAAATCACAACACCTTGCAGTGTTGTACTCTCAGTGCTAACGGCATTTACTCTTTCTCCCATCCATTCTCTGGGGGATTTAATCACACATCAACTTTGCACCCTAAATATTCCCATAGTCTTTATGGTTCTCAGTGAGGCTTTGTTAGCAGGCTGTAGATTTTTTTCAGAAAGACACTTGGCATTTTCAAACTTTTGGTTCAGAGTTCTCGGTAGGCATTACCAAGTTGAGCTGTGAGGCAAATTTCAGTCACAATCTGGGGCTGTGTGGCTAGTTACATGGGGATTCCTCCCAAGCAAAAGGTTGTGTGGCTAATTACATGCAGACCTCTCCCAAGCAACAATGCAACGTCTCTATATTCCAACATATCTTTGCTTCCTGCTTATCTAGTAATTTCTAAGAGTAGATTAAAAACTATTTCTTCACAGGACACTCAGAAAACCAACAGCAATGAAACTGGAGATCAAGTTGAGTAGTACAAGAAAGACATGGTCCTTAGTTTCAAAAATAACCCCAAATCTAAAAGCACTAGAACTGGAGAGATAGCTCAACATTTAAGAACTCTGGCGCTCTTCCAAAGGATCTGGGTTCAATTCTCAGCACCCACATGGCAGCTTGCAACTATCTATAACTCCAAGCCCTGGGGATCTGACGCTCTCTTCTGGCTTCAATGAACACTGCATACACACAATGCACAGACATATGAAAGCAAAACAGCCAGCCACATAAAAGAAATAAATTTTAAAACCACAACTCTGAAGAGAGGAGGAAATCAGATGTCCAGATGTTATAGAATATGTGTAAGTCTGAAGCTGAATAAAGATCCTGAATTCTTCCATCCTCCAACTTTAAGAGGCTCAGTGTACGGTTTCTAGTGACCACAGTACAATTACTGAAGTTTAAAACCTGGAGAATAAAGCTGAGCCTGGTGTCACATGCCTTTAATTCCAGAACTATGAAGGCAAAGGCCGGCAGGCAGATCCTTAAGTTCAAGGTCAATCTGATCTACACAGTTGAGTTCCACAACAGCCAGGGATACACAGGAAAACCCTGTCACGTGTAAATAAATAAACAAGCAAACAAACAAATAAATAAATTCAGGAGAATAAATAACTGACAACCATATCTGGGGTCTTCAATCAACCCACTTCTCCTGCAAAAATAACAGCTCCTATAGTCGCCACAGTTTCCCAAAGATTCCACAAAGTGTTTGCATTTGCCCTGAGTACATCAAAAAGAGCCACATGTCTTTAAATCATCATGCTGCTTCGTAATCACATCTTAGGTACTTACTTAGTAATGACTTGTTTTCCTTGACAGTACTGAAAAGTCTTTTCCTCCCCACACACAAAGATTCTAATTCAAAACTCCTAAGCAGCTTGGGAATTTAAGCACTGTTAAACTCTGAAAGTTCTGCTGAACTGATGGAAATGATTAAAGTCTATCAACAAGTTCTACACAAATAAGCATGTACGTGGTGGCGTGCTATATGGCAGTACACACAGGGTTTAACGTGGGCTAGATTCTGAGCTTATCAATCTCTGTGGCAAACACATAGACCATAGATAAATTTTACATAACAAAGCACTGAAGCAACATGAAACATAATGGACAACTACAAAATTCCCTAACAGTATATTAATACTGATATGAGAATGTGAGACTATTTTGTGACTGTCCACTTCAATTAAGATTAGGCAAAAACATCAAAGATGGCCCCACTGTCGACAAACTTGAGGGAACCTCGAGGTAGAGAGGTATAAACATATGGATGACACAGTCATCACATGTTCAGAAAAAGTATTCTACAAATACTGTGAAATACATTGAATTCCTACTGAAACAAGGAAGAGATGCTCCGTCACCCAAGGCATTCTGCGGAAGTAAGCTCTTCCACCAAACCATTAGTTAATCTGCTTCTGCAAACGTGACTCACAAACATGCGATTAAAACACTCAAGTCCCTAGGCACTATGAAATTCACATAGCTGAATGCACTAGTAAAGTCAATGACCTCTGCTCATCATGTCAGGAGAACTCCACAAACGAGCAGACCAGTCCCAGCAAGGTTCCCACAGATCTGGAAAGGGGCAACATGCTCTGAACTTCATTACTGCTGACCCAAAAAAACAGTCCAGACTCCTCCCTTAAATCCTGCTTCCAGGAAAGAAGGAGATACACAGTAACATGTAAGCTTTGCAAACCTCAAGAGATTTCATCACAATTTGAAGGAGGACATGGGCTAATACGTTTCCTATTCAAAGTGTTCCAATCATTAATTAAAGAAATAACAAAACACAAGGGTGAGTTGCAAGCCACCTCTAACATGAAAGCCTTTACTACAAAAAAAGGGCCAGCCTAATTTTTAAAACCATATCAATCAAAGCCAACACCATCTCTTTAAGAAAATTTTAGATTGTCCCTCTCTCTACCTCTTCATTTTAGCACAGGACAGATTGTTAAATGCTTGTATGTAGGGTAAATTGAAAACTGGCAAAGTCTACCAAAAGTCTTAAATATGTAATAGCCTTGACTCAGTTCCCACACCAAGCTTAAAATTGGACAAATGATAAAGAAAGGTACATACTATTTTTACAATGATATTATTTATATGAAAAGATGGAAAGAATTTATATGTCAAACTTATCTATTAATTTTTGTTTCTGTCTTTTGGTTTTTTAACAAAAGGTCTCATGTAGGGCAGGCTAGCCTCAAACTAACTTTGTATTGGTGAGCTGACCTTCACCTCTTGATCCTTCCTCTTCAGCCTCCCAATTGCTGGAACGATGGTTGTAAACCTTAGGCCTCACTCATGGTCCACCTCTTAGAATATTAGGTAAGACACATCTGGAGGAATTATATCAACAGTTTAAGATAGGGAAAGTGGAGCAGTAAAGCACCTCTTCTTGTCACATGAACAAGGGAAGAATCACATGCTTTGTCTTGCAGCTTCAGGTGTCAGCCTATCATGTCAGGGAAAAAGTGCAGTTCATTTCCTGGTGGCCGGAAGGAGCCCTCAGGGCAAGATACAGTCCAAGGGATATACTCCTTGTGATCTGTTTCCTCCAACTAGGCCGCTCCCCACTTTTCCCAGAGCAGTTGCCCTCCCAGCTGGTTTTTAGCCACTAATGCCCAGGTGCAGGAACAGATGAGCTGGTATGGCTGTGATTCCATCGAACTGACTCCACAAAGCAGAAACATGACTTAAAGGAGCCAGGAACAGAAGCACATGTGACTGTAAGAAAGTGACGTCACAAAACTGTGACTGCATCATGCACACAGACATGAGAATAGCAATAAAACAATCTAAATTAACTTCTCAGTCATGAACAACTTCAAAAATAAGTACATAAATACACTGAACATTTTAGGATTACTATATTTTATGAAAATAGGGCTGGAGAGAAGGCTCAATACTTGTCATGGGGGTCAGAATCTGGACCTCCAGACCCATAGAAAATGTCAGGCAAAAGTGTTAGCTGCTTGTAATTCTAGCCTTGAAAAGCAAGAGATGGGATTTACAGAGCAAACTATCTAGGAAGACTAGCCCTTTCGGTGACTTCTGGGTTTGAGAGGTCCTGCCTCAGTGAATAAGATGGAAGAGTAATGGAGAATGATTCTCAATATCCCTTTAGACCCCTATTATATGTGTGCACGCGCGCGCGCGCGCGCACACACACACACACACACACAAACACACAGAAAAAGATACAATGTGTACTAGAACACACAGGCAAGCATGCATACCACACATGCAAACATGCACATACACATAAGCATACATGAAAATGAAAAAAGATAAAAAGATGAAAATAGAATTCTAAAAATAAGAAAGTATATGTAGTTATATTATTCTCACTAAAACTGTTATCAACTTACAGAAAAGGCAAAGCCAAAAATATTAAAAGATGAAGACATTAATTTTTTGTACTATTATTGAATCCAATTTTTGTCCTACATGACACTTCTGAACAAAAACCAGCTGTGGTGATATATTTTATATTTAATAAAATCAGCCTAGAATATCAGAGAACAGAGTCACCCACAGTCAAGCCATGAGGGTCAGAGAGTGGTGGTAACTCATGCCTTTAATCCCAGCATGGGATTGACTTAGTGGTGACCTACACTTTTAATTCCATTACTCAAGAGACAGAGATCTTTCTGTGCTTCTGTGAGTTCAAGGCCTAACAACCAAACAGAAGTTGTATTTCACATGTGGAAGGACTCGCCAGCACTCTGCCAAGAGCCATATTAGGTTTATTAAGGTGGGGGAGAAGAAAGAGAGAAAGAGAGAGTAGTGGGGCAGAGGGGAAGAGAGAAGAGAGAGTCTCCCTCATGGTTGGGGCTTTTAAAAGTAGACCCGCCTTAAAGATAAACTCTTGGGGCGGGGGCTACAGCTACCTAACAGATGTAGCTCACGCTTTTAATCCTAACTCTAGGATTATGAGTTGAACCAGGAAATGAAACATTTAAGGCAAAGAAGATATTTAAGGCAGGTGTAGAAAGACATTGTGGTTTTCTGTAAAAGCAACCAGCCAGGAGAGAACTCTTGAAGATAGCTTTTACCTTGAGAAGTTGGCTAGGTGGAATTGACTATGATCTGTTTCCTTTCTCTGATAATCCAGCTTTTCCCCAATATCTGGCTCTGAGTTTTCATTAAATACCAACTAGAATTTGAGCTTTTACCAGCCCTGATAGAGGATAATGTATCTTCCATGGTTTGCAAACAGCTGTCCCTGGATACAACTATGGAGCTGATCTTTGATAAATGAGTAGCATTTAAGCCGGACAAAGGAAGTTTTTTCTTTGACCAAGTGCTTGTCATGTGCTGAATATGACATTCAGAAGAAGAAAAAACTTCATGAATTCTAGTCTGCTAAATTAGAAGGAGACAAAAAATTCAATGGTCTTATGCTTTAATTATTAGTAACAAATTTTCAATTGAAGCTTGTATTCAATATCTACTATTTCATTATATTCTCTACTGGGTAGAAAATTCAAAAAGAACAGAATCTAAGAAAAAGGCTTTAAAAAGAGGTTTGTAAATGTTCTGCAAAACAGTGCATTATAATGACAGATGCCATAGGAGACACACAAATGAAAAGCTGAGGAAGTCAAAATGAAATAGTAGCTCACATCCAAAGGTAGATAAAGAGTCTACTAAAGAAGGGATAATGGGTTAGGTGGACATGTAAATAGTGTAGAATTTCATATAACTAAGAGATGGTTGGAAGAAGCAAAAAGAAAATCACCAAGAAGCACAAGGTAGAGTAGTGTTCAGCTACAGCCATGGTTCTAGTGAGCTAGAGCTTGGAGTCTGTGCAGGCACGACAGTGAGAGTCTAGAGAGATACTTGACAACAGTGGTACGTGAAACAGCAAACTCTGCTAGCTCATAGTTCCTAGGGTTCTCTAAGCCAGAGCTGGGCTTTCCACAAGGTAAAATAGATGTATGAGAAAGCAGTGGAAGACAAGGAGAAGCCACCTATTGTTAATCCCTAAGTGAAAGCCCTTCAAGGGAAGATATGGATAGCAGCTAAGTTTTAGAAGGAAAAGGTCACTCTAAAATAGTGAAAAAGCCATTGAGGAACTGGATGGGCAAGAGGGAAATGGAATGAGACCCATTCCGAGAGGTGGAATTGGGCCAGGAACAACAGCAAAAATACAATGAAGAGTGATAAAAAATCTTTGGGATAAAGTATTTAATATATGGCAATATGAACATGTACAAATAGGCAATAAAGTTAGGGTCAAAGAAGAAAATTCAAGTTAGCACAATCTCAGAATCTCAAAAATGAGTGTGAGAACAACAGCTTGACTTGGAGTAAGGAGATCCTGGGTTGTAAGGAAACAGGAGAAGGTAGGATGTGGATAAGAGAAGGAGACAGACAGGAGAAGTACAATCCAAGAATGCTATCGGGTCGATGGAAATTCACAATGAAACACACTGATTTGTACAGTTAACATATGCAAAAAAATGTGAAGAAATAAAGGCAATGGCTGGGCATGGTAATACATGCCTGTAATCACAACACTTCAAAGTCAAGAGACAGAAGGATCCGGATTTCAGGGAAAGCCTCGGCTACCTAGACATTCGAAAGCTGTCTTAATCAGTTAATCAACCATCTAATACAAACTCTATAAACTCAGTGGCCATGACAGAGAACAAATGGGGTCCCAAGAACACAGGTGAGCAGCTAGGGCTGGGAAAGGGGTGATGAAATGACTCCCATTCCAACAAGCCGAGTTGCGTCACCAAAACCAATAGCAAAAGTACAAAGAGCATAAAAAATTAAGAAGTAAAGGAGACAGCTTAAGAGTTTTTATGCAGACAAGAGAAAAAGTCATGGGCAAAGAATTAAACCCCTGGGACAGGCAAGAAAACACAGAAAATTTTGAAGAAAAAAACTGGGTGACAAATGAGAGAAACAGCTGAAATGACAGAGGAAAGGTAAGCTCGGGCATGAAGGGGACTCTCTATCTGCCTATCTCTTTGGTGGCCTACATGATTTCAACATGATCAGGTTCCACTTGGATTTTCTAGAGAAAACAAGAGGGAGCAACACTAGGCCCAAGCTGCCATGGGGCAAAGGTCACTACACCCCCAGGCTTAGACAGGCCACAGTTAGATGTTCCACTATAGTCCCTGCCTCTCATCTCAACACTTCCTGTGAATTTGTGAACCCAGGCTTGGATTTTTTCAATAAATAAAAGAGATGACATCACCCCTAAAGAGAAAGTGGGGACTATAGAAAGAGATTTGATATTTATGAGGAAGAAATCATAGCAGCTTCAAGAAAGTAGATAGTAGGTCAACAGATGAAAAATCAAGATGGCTGCTGTCCCTCCACCAAAGAGATAACAGTCACTTCGCCTGGAAGCAGGGGTCACAGGGGTCACAGGGGTCACAGGGTAGTGATGATATTAAACAAGACAAAAGGGTCTAGGACCTAGTCAGGACATTGGTGAGGACAAAAGCTATTATGGATACCTCATCTGGGGGCAGGAAGAGGAGACTCCATGAAAGCAGAGATAAGAAGAAAGGAGGAGGAAGCCAGAAAGCAGATCTGCAGAGCTACGGGATGATGGACACATCAAAGGCTACGGAGAAGATGAAGTGGGGGAGGGGGTCTCTGAAGGAAAGCAGGAAAGGGAAAAGTTAGCCAAATTCACCCTTCATTTACTTTCAACTTTTTAGTACTCAACTTATAGAAATCAACTACATTTTTTTTTTAATTTTAAAAATGTGAAAACAAGATGAGCTTGAAAAATTGTGTTGAAATAAATTCACACAACTGTACTTGTGAAATGAACCAAATGGATGTGTTCTGTTCTGTCTGCTCTGATGCCAGGAATTAAGACCCTTGTCTGGTATATTATACACTTACCACATTACTGTGCCATACCTACCAGCCCCAAGGCCAATGCTTAACAAGACTCTTTGTTTGGGTAGTTTTTGTTTATATTTTTACTTTAAAAATTTTTATGTGCATCAGTGTTTTGCCTGCATGTATGTTTGTGTGAGGATGTCAAATCACATGGAGCTGGATCATAAACAGCTGTGAGCTGCCCAGTAGGACTGAACACGGGTCCTCTAGAAGAGCATCCAGTGCTCTTAACTCCTGAGCCATCTCTCCAGCCCCAAGAAGACCATTTTTAAACTATACTACTGATTTACTCTCAAATATTCATAAACTATATATTGATTCTTCTTATAATGCAGGGTACTACGTACAACATCTCCAGCTGAGAGGCCCAAGCTCCAAGCCTGCCAGGCTCTCAGAATCTCAGACATACCACATACATGTGGAATTAGAAGAAACCAGTGCTTACAACTGGCTCACATATCCTGTAAGTCCACCAATGTCTTTAAAGTACATACCCCAAATGAAAAACTACACATAGTGCTTTCTACAATGTTATACTTGTAGGCAGTCTGACAACTATGAGATTGAACATGACACCACTGGGTGCCTCAATGGCAGACCTTGAGACCTAGCTTCCAGAATCTGCTATTTGCTTTAATAATAAGAATGAACCCAGAATCTGTTTTTCGTTTTGTTTTGTTTTGTTTTTCGCCTTTTTAAAAATGAGGGCCTTTGGAAAAGGTTCAGTGGGTAAAGGTGCTTGACACCACCAAGCTCATGACCTGAGTTCAATCCCAAGAACTCACCTGGAGGAAGTAAAGAACCAACTTCTTCAAGCTGTACTCTGACCTCCACACATGTACTGTGACACACGCCTATGCACATGTACATACACACATTATATTTCTTAATGTACTTTTTTTTAAAAAAAGAAAACTCCCAAATTGTGTGTTATTGATGGGTTTTTTTTAAGTGAGACTAAAGCAATCTTTTTAACAATCAGAGAAATATAAGTTAACATGAGACTTTTTCCTGTTACTAAAATCTGTGGTATAATTAAACAGCCCAACCCAAATCTAAAATACTCTGAAAAAGTTTGAGCATTTTTGATGCTCAGTCCAAAATTCTGACCCCAGCATTTTAACAAGGGATTCTCCTCCCAGAACACCCATTTGGAAATGTTGGGGAAAACAAGACGTTGTCAATGCTCTTGCTTCCTGGTCTAGAAGATGCAAAGGGTGGTTCTGATAACTAAAACTCCTCATTGTGCTGGATTCTCACAAACCTGATCCTATCCTTAGATCAACTACCTGTTAAAGAGTTTCCTAAGTGTCCTTCCAGGGTATATCAAACCATGGATACAACACAAACCAATAGACTTCACTGAAGGGCAGTACAGCAGCATGTGGCAACATTTAAAATGCATGAAAGCTGTGACGTGCAAACACTACTTACAGGAACCCACAAAAACAAACTGTGTACCAAGTGACTCAGTGAGTAACTAGAATACCTAACATCAAAGAACATAATCAAGCCCCATAGAGCATGGTAGTCACTTAAACACTGAGCTGAGAGACTGGAGGAGAGGTGGTTCAGCAGTTAAAATCACTGGCTGCTCTTCCACAGGACTGCATTCAATTCCCAGAACCCACATGGCACCTCACAACTGTAACTCCAGTTTCAGGGAATCTGGCACCTGCACACAGACAAAAAACACTAATGCACATAAAAATAGAAATAAACAAATCTCTTTTTTTAAAAAACTGAGCTTGCATATAAATTACAGAAAGGCATTTTTTTTATACATTGGGAGTTGCAGAAAGAAATCCATTAAAGTAACTATGTAACAGCACTCTTATAAACCAACAAAAACATCCAGATATGCATGTATATATGAACACAGGACTAATATGTAACTTGTGTTCGTTCTACTAGAAATGGAAACAGGTCAGAGGAGGGCAGAACTCAAAAGAACTAAACACCAAGAAAACAACAACCCAGTGAAACAACTATGGCACTTTACAGAGATCTCAAAAGAAGAAATACAATGGTTAAGAAATAATCTCTAAAAGTGTTTGCCAAAATTAGCCACATTAGAACCACTTAGAGATTTCATCTTATCCACAAAAATAGTTAAGGCTAAGAAAACAAAAGTCAACAAATGCAAATGCTAGTGAGGATGTGGGTAAGCTTCATGAACGGATAGGAATAAATACTGGTGAGGTCACTATAAAACAGGTCTACCATATGACCCAAGCCTACCTGTCCTGGGCACTACCCCAAATGTCTATATCCTATAGAGATATGTACTCATCCAAGTTCATTGCTGCTCTACTCACAATGGCCAGGACATGTCCATCCGTTGATGGATGAATAATGAAAATGTGGTACTTATACACAATGGAATTTTATTCAGCTGTTAGAAAACATGAAATCTGCAAGTAAATGGATGGAATTGAAAAGAGAAATTACCCAAACCCAAAAAGACAGATGTTACATGTTCTTACTCAGGTATGGCTCTTACTTAGTGTTGTCTCTTGAGATTTGCGTGTTTAATTTGAAGTACCTGTTGAACCTAGGAGGCTATAAAGAGATCGATGGATGATGTGAAGAGGAAAGACAGAACTTCCAGTGGATGTATGGCGCGGAGAGGAAGAACACAGACAATATGAAGAGCAAAGAGGAAAAAGTGGGGAGAGGGATGGGAGGATGGGACAGAGGAGGAGTAGATGAGAGCAAACACTAAGAGTGTGTGCAAAACCTAGATACACACACATGAACATGCACATGTACACACACACTTCACATAAAAGAGCTTCACTGGAGCTACCCTACACAGCACATAATGGTCCTACCACAGTCCATAGGTTGACAACTAACTATAAGCCCTCATTGAGGTCCCCTCCAGTTAGTCACAGACATCTCAAAGACTCACCAAACAACATGGGCACTCTCTCTCTGTCTCTCTCTGTCTCTGTGTGTGTATGTGTGTGTGTGTGTGTGTGTGTGTGTGTGTGAGAGAGAGAGAGAGAGAGAGAGAGAGAGAGAGAGAGAGAGAGAGAAACAGTCATACCCAGCTGTGAACCTTGTGAACTACAAGACATGCCAGGGGCTGCAATAGTAGGATGGATATTATGAGGGTAACCAACTGTTTGCTTCTGGCTGGATTTAAAGAGGAAATGTATCCCTAGTACTGTAAAGCTGGCCAAAAATCCATGGCTGAGGATCTCCTAGGCCCTAGAGGTAGTGTACTATTACTATTTTGCTAAGTAGACATATTATCAAATTATCTCCAAAGCTGTATCTCTATATCCATGTTAGCACAGCTCTCAGGCCTCAGCAGGGAAGTTTCTTTGTACAGTGAATGATGTACATAGAAATTCACAACAGATCAAAGTACAGAGAACAATAATGGAACAACCAGCCACAAATGGGACATCTGTACCCCTAAAACTCTGGAACTATGTTGAGAGAGGAGAAGAAAGATTTGTTTTGAGACAGTTTCTCTGTAGAACCCTGGCTGTCCTGGAATTTGCTTTGTAACCAGACTGGCCTCAAACCTGAATCCACCTGCCTCTGCCTTCTGAGTGAAGGGATTCAAGGTGTGTGAAACCACCAGTCAGTGGGCAGAAAGATTTTAATAGCAGAGATCAGGGAAGACTAGAGAAACAGTGTCTTCTGGACATATAGAACTACTGCTTCTCACAAACTCACAGTTTAACTGTGGCTGTCACCCAAGATAAAGCTGGTCTACTTCCCATCATGAAAATGGGAAGAGCTTCCGAATCCTGATGCCCTAGCTGAGGAGCTATTGACAGTTGGAGGTTTCTGGGGGGAGGTGGAGTCAGTTTTCTCTAAGAGTGTGAATTCTGATATATCAATCACACTCCAGTGGATGGCCCCGCACCAAGTATAAGGGCATCATCACATTCTGAACTCAATGGTTAAAAAAGGAGGGTGACTAGAGAGGTGGCTTGGCAACTGAGAGAGTATTTCGCTCTTCCAGAGGACCTGATCTTAATCCCCAGGACCCCCATCAGGCAGCTCACAGGCTCCAGGGGATCCAATGCCTCTAGCTTTAAGAGGTACCCACACACATGTAGCATGCACTCACAAAGACACAGACATATACACATGGTTTAAAATAACATAATACTTAAAAAAAAAAAAAAAAGGAACAAAGTTGGGAGGCAAAGCTGGAAAGTGACCCAGGAGTACTTAGGAGGAAGAGTAAGGGTTAATAAATATATGTTTTTAAATTTCCCTCAGTGACCTTTACTCCAGAAAGCAGACCAAAGACAATCCTAACATAAAATGTTACGGAAACTCCACAGAGTTTGAAGGCCATGAGACAGGGGTGCTAAGCCCTAACGGGACATCTATGTCAGCATTCAAGGCTTGGGACACCTCAGCAGCAGTGAGGGACAGAACATGAGTGGGAAGATGAAGGTGTGCTGTGCAGTGCTGACATGGCCCGGCTGTTACACTCCTGAAGGTATTGCACAAGCTCAGAACAGGAGCAGTCTGTCCCCCAGACAGCATTAACCCATTACCATAGGATAAAAATAGAGGGGGGTGTGGGAGGTAGAGGAAGTAGGAACAGGCAAGTAGGGTGGATTCGATCAAAGAATAAATAAAGCCTACTTAAAAAATGAAAAAGACTTCAGGGAAGGGAGAAGATCCATTTCCACTGCTAAAAAAATTACCTCAAGTTTCGTTTTCTCTAGAAACCCTTTGCCGGGGGCTGGAGAGATGGCTCAGAGGTTAAGAGCATTGACTGTTCTTCCAGAGGTCCTGAGTTCAATTCCCAGCAAAACCACATGGTGGCTCACAACCATCTATGATGAGGTCTGGCGCCCTCTTCTGTAAAACTGTATGCATAATAAATAAATAAATCAAAAAAAAATTTAGAAACCCTTTGCCATTCTTAGAGGGATGTAGGTTCTCTTCCCAGATTCCTTTTCCCTTCCGTGTTCCCTACGACAGTAGTACATTAACTAACCATGTCACCAGCAACTTGCACAAACACACATTCCCTCTGCTTGTCTCTCTCTCTCTCTCCCTCCCTTCCTCCCTCTCTCCTTTTTTCAGTTTTTTTTTTTTTCTTTTAATCCATGGGCCTTGAAACTGAAAGTTAACAGAAAAGGAAAGCTTTGCCCTGAATGTTGCAACAGTTCTCTCCCCGGGCGGGATGACTTGCCAACAACTCCTCCCTGTCCAGGCTTACTCACGTACTGTTTAAAAGGTACAATGCACAGGATAGCAGTGGGTCTCAGCCAGATTTAGATCCCAGCTCCACCCTTTCAAGTTACCCACCCCTCACCACCTCAATTTACTCATCTTAAAATAGAAGGCTAAGAGCCACCTTAACTGGACATTTTGTGACAGAGAGCTTCCAGGCAAATCACACAAAGTGGCATCCAACAAAAAGTCCCCAGAGCCAGTCTAGGGAACAAGCACATGTGTTGGACATTGGCGGGGTGTCTGAGACTCCCACTCCCCTGAGTCCATCCTTATCCCTTCTATCTGTGCTCTGCAAGTCTACCACAAAGAAAATACAGGTCCCTTCAGGACATGGTAGATAATGTCTGTACTCCCAAAACTGGAAGGCTGCAGCAGGAAGATTGCCAGGCCAGCGATGGATGAATCAGCAAAAGACCTTAACTCAAAACAAAAACAAAAATTGACAGAATTCCCGAAAGCATCAAAATAAAACAAATAGGCTTAGTTTATTTCTCCATTCCAGATTAGACTTATCATTCCTCAGGCAAACCCTCCTTCAAGGTTCCAGACAGGTCCTCACAAGCCACCAATCACTTCTTTCTCTCTTTCTTTCCTCTTTCTTTCTTTCTCGTCCTTCTTTCTTTCTATTTATTTTTAATTTGGTTCTGTGAAGCAGGGCCTTGGGTAGCTGAGGCTGACTTTAAATTCTCAATGTAAATAAGGATGACTCTGGACTCCTGATCCTCTAGCCTCTACCTCCTATGCACAGGTCAAAGCTACCATGTCTGGTAATCACTTGACTCAAAAATAAAAGATTTTCAACTGCTTTTTAAAAATAAAGAAATGTAACATATCTCACAAGAGAACAAAGTTCCAAATGTCAATTTCTAAAACATTCAAGTGCATGAAGTTTCCTATCAGCACATCTCTGCACAAAGTAAGAACACAGCACAGACTTTGCCTTGTCCTTAAGGGAAACCTCAGAACTCCACTAGCACTTGGAGTTCTGGTTTAAAGGACAGGAAGAATAAACAGTTTTACCATCTCCCAGTCTGTATGTCCTTGCTAGAGAATGTCAACTTAGCCCACTTACACTTATTTTCATGTTAGGAAATAGCAGGGTTTGTTCACATTGGAGCTATGTATGTGCATAGGAACTTCACTATTTAATTTTCATGTCTGGGAGGAGAAGCTTATAATTATGCCATGAGGCATAACTATAATTAGGTCTTCTAATACCATAGGTATCCCCATGATCCAATTGTGAAATAGCAGAGGGTTCTGGTACTGTGTTACTCAGTTAACTTTTCTTTCTCCTTAGCCTTCTCACCCCTTAGGCCTCAGGAAACATGCAGAAATCTTAGCTAAAAGGTGTTTGTTTGTTTACTACAGAAATTAAGCTATTATAATTGTTATCAGAATTTGCCACTGATGAGATTTTTGTATATATTTGGTAACACTTCAAAACCATTACAAGTAAGGCTGAAGAGATGGCTGAAAGTGCTTACTGTGTCAGCATAAGGACCTGAGTTCAGATCCCCTGCACCTACACAGAAATCCAGGGCGGCAGTATACCCCTGTATACCCTAGAAAGGGGAGAAAGGAGGAACCCTGGGGCTTGCTGGCCAGCCACTCTAGCCAACTGATGGGTCCCAGGTTAAGTGAGTGACCCCATATCAAAAACATAAGGTGGAGAGTGACTGAGGAAGACACCCAATATCAACTTCCAGCCTCACATACATAAGTGTACACACACACACACACACACACACACACACACACACACACAGTCGTAATAAACTGGAGGTGTGCCTCAGTGGTAGAATGCTAGAAGTTCTGGGTTACATCCCCATGCTGGCAAGTAGACAAATTAACAAATAATCAAAATTAAATAATTTTTGGCTATATGCCAAATTCAGGTTAGATACATTTGAACTTATCACCTTGAGGGTGTTAGTGAGACTGTGGGCACAGTCCCAATGGACTGCTAAGTATACTTTGCACTTGCTGACTGCAGAAAGAAATGTACACAATTTATGACTTACTCAATATAAACAACATATTTATCTTGGGGCAGTGAAAGGAAGAGAATTACCTATTAAAATTATTAACCCAAATCTATGCCTCCATATTAGTAAGGTATTTTTTGACCTATGAAGAATATTGTGTGTGACATTACACACACAAGCACACTAAGACACAATCACGTGTGGCTCTACTTTCCTGTATTGCTGCTCCCTGGGAAGAAGGAAGATGAAGAACAGCTCTTTCCATTTTTTATTATATGATCTGACTGCAAGTAGCCTTGTCTGTTTTAAAATGAGTTAGATATTCCAAGAACCAAATACTTTCAGTAAAAGTGCAGATCTTAGGACAAGTGCAAGGTGGAAGAAACAGCATTCATGGGCCTGTTAACAGAGCGTTTACAAATGATCCAGTGCCAAAACAATTCAGCCAGCTTACACTCAAACACACCCACTTAGAGGCTCATTTAGGACTCTCAAACAGTGAGAATTCTTCTAAGTAAATGGAATCACAGAAGGCAGTTCATGTTCCAATAATTGTATGTTTGTCCCTAATAAATCTGAATCACTCGTTTCTAGTATAAAATCTTCAGGGAATCATTTGTCAGTTAAATAAACAAAATGTATGATGCCTACAAAGCTGGACACTTTCCAATCTAGCTGAAAAGTAAAAATAGCATTGATACAGACACTGATATACAAAAGGCAGAGTCTTAAAGCAATAGATGAGCCTGGTAAACATTTATAGTCCTGTGTCTCTGTTAAACCTACTTTTAACTTTCCTGACTATTACTTTTCCTTGTGTGAAAGTAAATACTGTTAACATGTCACTCCCAAAACTCTCAGTTTGACACACAAAAAAAAGAAGATCTACAGGCAAAAATAAGTTTAACATTTAATTTAAAAATAAATCAAATACTGGGTGTAGTGGTACATGCCTTTAATCTCAGGCTTTAAGGGACAAAGGCAAATGAACCTCTTTAGTTTGAGGTCAGCCTGGTCTTCAGAGTGCGTTCCAGGAACAGACAAGGCTACAGAGAAACCTTATTACAGAAAATAAATAAATAGATAGATAGATAAATAAATAAATAATCAAACATTGAAAAGATTCATTTTTCCTAAAGTATATATGAAGCCAGTTATGAGGGATTTTCACATAAGAAGACTCAATACAATTTCAGATTCTGAAACTAAAAAATAAAATCTAAGCCAATGAGGTATACTGTAAGCGCCATTAGAGGACATGGGTTGGGCTGGGTAAAGTGGTCTTCACTGAGTTCTTAAGATTCCAGAGCCAGAGAAAATGTATTAGCTCCAAACCATTCTAAGTCTTGTGTGAAAACTAAAGCATTAAGGTGAGATGGTTTGTTAGGTCATTCTGTCAATCCTTTCAACATATTCATTCTCTCCCAGTCAAGGAGCAGAAGTTAGGGCTACATTGGATCTCCTGCCCTCAGTAAGAAAAGACAATGCCCTATAGAATAAGAAATAATAAACACAAAAATAAAATCCATTTGCAATCCAATTCCCAAAGCCAAACCTCCTATCAAGGCTCTACAACAAAATCTACATAATGGTAACTTGGTCCTTCATCCTTTCTGGTTATCACAGTGGTTGTCTGGGGATACTGAAAAGCCAGTTTTTCATTCTATGACAGCAAATATTATCACTGGCAATGAACAGAGACAATGCTTAAAGCTCCAAGTTAGACAGTATTTGTTTTATAAAATATTTACATGCTTCATTAATGTACAGAAATGGATGCTGCTAATCTCTTTGTTACTGTGGGTGGCTGAAGAAAATATTATTAGTCACTTACACGTATGTCAGAAATTAATTTAAGGTAGGTTGTGAAAAATTAAAAGCTTACACCAAAAGTTTTGTTTCTCCAGAGATCTTAAAATTAGCCTACCAACCACAAAAAGATTAGTCAAACCAGCGTATTATGCCAAGAAAATGCTTTATCCCAATAGCAACAGATGTCTTCAGGAAGCAGCTTGAGTCACTAAGCAAGTTGCTAATTCCAAAATATTCTGCATTCATTATTCATAATCCAACTTAAACTCCACAATTAAGTTCTAAATACTAAGTTTAACCCCGACAAGTAATTGCTTGTTATACAATAGTTTTAACCATAAGTCTGTAATCTTATGTTAAACTATGTAAGCATATACCTACAAACATACATTTACATAAACATAAAATATAAACATCTAATATAAAAATGAACTACAACCTCATGTAAAGGGTGGCCTTAAAATGAAAATATGCTTGCCATATTTTCTGATCAGACAATGAGCATAAAGTGGGAGCCCTTACTCACCCAAAATACTTCTTAAAAGACTTTGAGTGCTTGGAAATTCAAGCTCACTAACAGAAAATTTAATTATGTATCATCAATCCCTGAGCTGCTTCAGAGCCAAGGAATTGCTCCTCTGCAGAGAGAGAGAAAAGAGTTGAGTCTAGATATTTTTTACTTTCAATCCTGGTTTACAATTTCCTCCACAAAAAAAAGCACAAGATCTGGCAAGCAAGGCTTAGCTTTCACACCAAGAGAAAAACTGTAGCGATATTTTTTGCATATAATAATCACTGCTATTTAATCCACTTAAGTAAAACCAAAGCAAAGAAGAAAAGAGTCCATGGTCCTGGCAGAAATAAGACAAACCACCCTCAGAAAAGTTTCCAGAGCCTCTTCACCTGCCACTCCTCTCGCAGATTTAAATGATATTCAACAAGGACAGTGAGGCAGGGATACTGGCAAAACCACAGAACCTTGTTGCTGAAGAAGACCAGAGCCAGTGGCTAGGATCAAGATCCAAATAGTTTCCAGGATGGCTGGATGGTTTAGTTTGGTTTAGATAAAGTTTTACTCTACAGACTGGCCCTGAACTCATGATCCTCCCATATCTACCTCCTGAGCCTTGATCATCACACATGTCAAAGGCATGCTCACTCACCAGCCTTGGCCAATGTATTTTCTGAAACATTTGGATAAGTCATAGACCCCACTCCAGCCCCATGCTCTTCTACGGACTGTTCTCAGGATCAAAGATGATAAGCCTATTCCTTCTGCTTGGCACACAGACCTTAACCTCTGCAGACTCTGCAGCTCCAGCTCTTCAAACCACACCTATAAGAGCACAACTTGCAGGACTCTGGTCAGCATCACGTCAACACTCCAGCACTGGAAACATACCAACTAGGCAACAATCCTCTTTAAACAGAGAAGCGGGCAAAGACTCCAGATGTGGAGTCTCCTCCAGCCAGGAGCACAAAGGGCTATTAACTACAAACTCAGACACTAACTTGCATTGATCTGTTGACCCCTGCTGAGTTAACTTCCCATCAGCAGTGACACTGGACATTGGGCTTGTGCTGAACTATAAACCTTGTCGAGTTTAAAGCAAAACAAGTCATCCCCATTTTAGTTTTTTGTTTGTTTGTTTGAAGTGTAGATTTATATGCTGTAGCTCTTAAAGTCTTATCAGCTTCTGGGCTGTTTTCTGGATTTTGACTGCTACCAGTTGTCTCTCCCAGATATTTTTCAACTACAGCTTCCAGCCAGTCACTGATAAAAATGCTAAGAACCTTGTGCTGAGTGCTATTGAGTTTCAAATTATCTCTGAATGTATTTCTTTCTACCAAAAAAAACCTACAAAATTTCAGAAAGCAACTTGCTCTAAATGAAGTGAACAGTTTCGCTAGAATAAGAAATCTGGAAAAGCAACTGAAAGGAAGACATTACTGGTTAAAACATGGCCACTCCTGCCACCCTGCTTCTACTCTACTCTTCTGAATTATGTTGTGCATTATCTACGGGACTCAGGACTTAACAGGACTGCCAGTCAATGCTGATGAGCTCCCAGCTCGAAGCTATTCTCCTTACATCTCTGTACCCCGGGCAAACCAGATGGACACTGGTGAGCAGTGCTTGATCCCAAACAAAACTGTGTGGAAATGCTGGCACTCCTACAAGATGCTTTTTCTGCCCTGCTCAGTACTGTGAGACAGTGGGATTCACCCAAAATACTCAGCAAGAATTACTGATCCACTAATTCTTTAAACATGTTTTAAATAATGCATAATCCTTAAAGCATTTAGTCACTCAATCTGGAAGGCCTATAAGGGCAGAAAAAAAAATTAAAAACCCAAGAAATCATACCTGCCTATTCACCGAAAATATACTAAAATATATGGAGGGAGCTAGAGAGATGGATCCAAGTTTAAGAACACTGGCTACTCTTCCAAAGAACTCGGGTTTAATTCCCAGCAGCCACATGACAGCTCACAACTGTCTGTAACTCCCATTCCAGGGCATCTTCACACACACATACATGCACATAAAATAAAAATAAATAAACATTTAAAGATGTATAAAGAATTGCTGAGAGGATTAAATTCAGGTGATGTGTGTGGTGCCTCCCTGTCATTATGTGTCCTGAGTCCCTAAGAATAAGGTGTTTTGTAATCAATGCCCTTTCTTAGTGGCCTCTTCCTGTCACTGGAGGTAAAATTTGCAGACCAGAATTACTTTCTTTGTAACTCCTAGGTCATCAATTCATAGGAAACTCATCACTCCTGGAGGGTCGCCACAAAATATGAGAGTTGCTGAGGAACTTAAGTTCTAGTTACTTTACTGACACATGTCAAGGAGCATAGTAATCCCACCCACAGAGAACTCTGCACAGAGCACTTGTGAAATCACTGTGTATGACATATACAGGTTAACTAGCCCAGCAGCCAATGGCCTTCAGGTTTGAGGCGGCCAGACAACAGCAGCAGCCAGTAAACCAGAAAAGGTTGTAGCAGGACCAACAGAGTCTGACTAGGATGCAAGTGCACTGTTCTGGCCCGGGCTAAGCAACAGGGGCAGCACTGTTCAAGGCCAGCAGGAAGGGACCAGCCTAGACCTTCCACTGTCCTTCTCACCATTTCCAAACTGTGTTCATCTACATTTTCAATCTGCCATTGTCTACCACAGGCAAGGGCCAGAACAGCAGTGCAGTTAAGTTCAGCTGTATTCAAATTAATTGAGTGTCAAAAATTCTCTGCTTGGTCAACCTTTAGCGAGGCTCCTGAACCTTCTCCTAGATACATCTGTGTAAAACCTTAATTGCCCTAGGAAGTGGAAAGATCTAAATTATAAATAAAGCCTGTTCCTTCATGCTAAGCCAGTGTAAGAGACCTAGGACAGAGGAGGTCTGTAATGTAGGACAAGTGTGACTATTTTTGGCAGCATGGTTACTAGGATGAACAGACAAACATTCCTACCTCAGTTAAGGCACCACCACCACCACCACCACCACCACCACCACCATCCCTTAGGGCATCCTGCTGACCCCTGCCTAAGTCTAGATTATGTATCTATAAGGAACTCTAATGATCCCTCACCAGAACATACACTTCTGGAACCCAAACCAGGTACTGTCATGATTAAAAATAAGCCTGACTATCATGGTACAGAATTTAATTTTAGTACAAGCTACATGACCTTATTCCAGGATTACATCGGTAGTGTGTGTATCTGTTTCTCATGTGAAAATGGGAATAAGTACCATCTAGGGGCATGACTCAGCAGTTAAGAATGCTTGCTGCTTTTCCAGAAGACCCACGTTTCTTTCCCAGCACCCACATCACGTGGCTCACAACCACCTTTAACTGCAACTCCAAGGAATGTTCCCGCCTCCGTGGGCATCTGCATTCTTGTGCACATAAACCCAGACACAAATACACATGCATATACATAATTTAAAATAAAATAAATCTTTCAAAAAAGGGAGAGGGTACCTATTTCCATTGTTTAGAGGAAAAGTAGAATAGCAGGTCCATCTCAGACAGCTATAAAGATCAAAAATGCTCCTAGGAATCTAAGCAAAGGAAAGCTTTGCCACAATAGCCAATAAATGTCAACTGTTATTATCCTTGCCTGTCTTTAAGACTTACACATGGCAGTTGTCTATTAGTTGTGCTTGCTTTAATTTGCCTTTACAAATTAAAAGTAGTAAAGTACTTGTGTGTTATGGCAGTGGGGGGAACACTTTTTTAAAAATCAGACAGGTGTGGCTCAGGCAGAATAAAATCAAAGCTCTTTACAACTTACAACTTCATTATAGCTTTTCACATTTTACTCTCTGACAAACTGAAAAGTATCTTATCATTAGCGGCACCTTCCAGTCAGTGTTCATCTTAAGTAAACTACTTTATCTCCATATATCTCCAATTATAGAGTTAATTACAAAACTAATACTACCTATATCCCTTAGAGTTAAGGGAAAAAAAATAACCATAACCCCTAAATACTTTGTGTAACAAAGCACAAATAACCACACAAATGACTAACAGCATTACACATCCAGCATCTCTTGAGCTAAAAAATATTTCCATATATTTTATTGAATAATCCATTAGCCTTGGATATGCATGGTTAACATGTTTGAATATGAAGAAATTCTAGCTGGACTCTTTTTTTTTTTTCCAAAGATCTGAAGGTAAGTACAGAAATCCTCCAATAGAACAATATGCTCACACCGGACACTCTTTGTGAGGGCCTGTACCTGATTTAAACATCAACCAAAGCCTAAGGTTACTAACCAGTCCACATGTGGGGCCCTTAAGATCCCAGTTCTTGGCAATGGCTGAATTCTAGCTTAAAGTCTATACACTGGGATCTGGGATAATAGGAAAGTACTTTTTACAAATATAGCTATTACAGTATAATAATAAAAATCATGTTTATTTGTTATGATCAGTTAACTCATAAGAACCTATTTTCCTGAAGCCCAAGTGTCTAAGTTGCCTGGTTGCAAGCCTAACCTAAGTACTATGTCCTACTCCTGGGGACATTATGCAATATATCAGCTTAAAGGAAGCAAATCTCTCCCACACTTCAAGGTCCCACCCTCCAAAGAGCCAAGAGCGTCCTCCCTGGGGTATGTGTCAGACCTTCTTATGATACCAAGGAGGGGAAAGAGGGTGGTGTGGTGTGGTGTGGTGTGGTGTGGTGTGGTGTGGTGTGGTGTGGTGTGGTGTGGTGTGGTGTGGTGTGGTGTAGCATGAGTGAGAGTTTCCAACAGGTTCTAAGCCCAACTGGCTCTGTCTCTTTCCTAAGTCTGCAGCCAGTCCTAAGTGACAGGTTTCTCATTTGACCTTTTCCATTTCTTGTCCTGATTTATTTCCCAGATGTCTATGAAACACTCTGCAGATCACTTCTGGTCCAGCTCTTCTTGACAGACTTTTTGAAATTCTGGTTCTTCCAAAGTTTCTCTCCTAACAATAGTCATTTCTCTCTGCACAGCACCACACTTCCTGCCAGGAAACTCTTCTTTCACCCTTTGCAGACATGAGTCACAATGAAAAGGCACAGCTGGAGATTCCCTCACTTGAACTGTACAAGAGGTAATCGTCTGAGGAGCAGGCATGTGTACAGGCATGTTCAAAAGACCGAGTGAAAACCCCAAAGGCTGCAGAGTTCACACAGACAACTCATGTCTTCTTGGGCAGCACACACACAAGAGAGGCCTCTTTGGACTTCCTACCACATACAATCACAGAGCTACAGATCCCCTCCTCATCTGAGGACACTTGAACTTCTAATTCTATACTGTCTCTTATTTCTGGCAGATCAGTATCTTCACATCCCAACAATCAACCTGCCAACGCCCTTTGAAGAGGTTCAAGATGGGTGTTTGTATACAAAGCCTGTTACCATGGCAACTTGAGTCCGCTCAATTTCTGAATAGAGAACAGTAAACTATCTTTTCACTATAAACATCATGGAAACAGGTTTGTAACATCTTCCTCCACCTGGCAGTAGAGAGCTCCAGCCTGATAGTATAGCACAAAGTAAAGATTACAAAAGCTGTCCAGGAGTTACACACACATGGGATAACACACAAAAACACCAGCACACAGACATACATCAACATACCAACACATATCAGCATACCACCACTCTGACTGTGTGCCAAAACAAAATCATCAGGCTTCCCCATCTCTAGGCCCCACAGGATACCCAACCTATTGATACATTAGGTGAACAGAACCTACAATCATTCGCTTACCAGAAAAGCAGATCTGTGCTCACTTCTGCAGATATGACTCACTCTGGGCTTGGAATAGAGCTTGTGCATAATGATCTATGTGCCTTTGGCCCTGTTCATTCACACCACAAACCATAACAGAAAGTTTCAGAAATTTGCTGAACACAACTAGCTTTTGGAAATGCCAGAAAGCAGGCTGACTTTATCTTCTGGCAAGGGAACTCTGTTATGGTTTGAGTCTGGAATGTCCCTAACAGGCTTATGCTTTAAAGACATGGTCCTCTGCTGATCTGACTATTTGGGGGACACTGTAGAACTTCGGGGATATGGGTCTCGAAGAGTAAGCCTTGGAAGGTTATATCTGCCTCACATCAGTCTAGCTCTCTACTTCCTGGACTGGCTAACATGTGAGAAACTTGACCACACTTCCACAGCCATGGAACCTATCTGCCATGCCTTTCCTGACATGAAGAAACAACTTGAGGGAAGAGATTTGTGGTTCATGGTTTCTGCCAGGTGTTTGTCACAGTGGCAAGAAAAGAACCAAAACAGACTCATAAATCCCAACCCTCAGCCATGTCTAAAATACCCCAGCAGGGACTGAATGTCAGTAGGAGACACAATATCTCATTTGTCCTCCATTCTCATTCCCTGCAAGTTCTGAGTTGAGATTTTCTGTGTCTTTTCTGCTTGTTTGCCTTTTGCGATGATGACCTACTAGTCTGTAAGCATAAAATAAATTGTTTCAGAAACTATTGCATTTACGTACAAACAGGATTAATATTCTGACCATGCAGTAATTCAAGCTTGGGAAAATTACTCAATTTGGGGTCAGACATTTCATAAATACAGAAGCTAGGCCCTACTACACTACAATCAGGCAAAAATATCATCAAGTATCATGTGAACTTCCAAGAAGCTATAGACCTGCTGCATAAAAAGGAACAAAAGGGTTATGATCTCTCCCTCCATTCGGCTACTGGGTCCAAATTTTCTGACCTTGCTGATAAAGTGTCTTGCCACATACTACACTTGTGTTTGTTTCCTTTCCAATTGGTTAGAGTCCTTGGCACAATCTAATGCATAGCTCCACTGACACCCACTTTCGGGCTTCCAGTGAACCCGATCCAGGACACCTGTTGGCAATCTAGGTTGAGAGTTGTGCTGAGAACACCACAGGCTCCTCATAAGTCTTAGTAAGGCTGAAATTTGAAATTTGAAAATACTTCTCAGATGGCCATTCACTTAAAAACCACAAATGTTTGACAATCAGCTCAGGTCACTTTCTGAACACTAATCCACACTAGTCAACAACCACAGGAGTTAAATGATGCACACCAGTCCAGCACAGTCACAAATCAGCACAACGGGACCTAACAAAACTAAAGAGTTGCACACTGCAACATCACTTGGCACTAAGAATTGCCACAACTACAAGAGGTGCCAAAGCTGGCACTGCCAAGGTCACCCTCAAACCCCAGTAGACTCCCTTGCTAAGCTACCTGTCAAGAAGAGCTCTATCTTAAGTATACACTGAGCTTTGAACATCATTACAACCTTACTAACAATCATAATGCTTGGGGCTGATACTGATGACATTGTAGTTATTTTTGTATCCCTAAGAGAGCCGACCGAAGAGGGATTGCTGAGGACCAGGGAGGGTCTGTACTGCCGGGTACAGGAAGCTGAATCTTCTTTCAGAAAACCCCAAGAGGCTGCCTGGGACCCATTCAGGCTCCAGTCCAGTTAAAGATGTGGGATGAAAGAAGACCTGTAACAACACCAGTCAAAGGAAAAGCAGCGATTACGCTTTTACAGAGGGCTGGAGTCAGGGTGCTTAAAGGAGAGAAGCAGACTTCCTCTTCAAAACTTGTCCTAGCCTTACATTTCTTTCTGCCTAATGAATTTCTGCATCTCACATCTGATCTCAGCTCTGAGCCTGGCGGCCTTCCCCATGAAAACTGACAGCATGACTTATCCAACAGCACAGAACTTATCAACATCTGGGTTAGACCACCAGATCCTTACATCATTCCCCCTTCCCTTTCCTCCTTCCAAAGATTCAGAGTTATTATTATAAAACTGGCCATTTCCAAGTTGTCCATGTATTTCTTCAAACTTGTATAAAAGTCCCTGAAAATCTGGTTCCTTCTTACTTCTCTACCTCCCACCTTCACGCTACAGAACAATATTCATAAGAGCAAAGACTATTAATGGCACAAAATCCTGGGGTGGAGCCACACACCAAAGGTCAGTCAGTCTCAGTCTCTCTCTCTCTCTCTCTCTCCCCCCCCCCTAATCTAGACCTTCTGTTATTGATACAAACTACAACTTCAAAAGTACAACTGACAGAGGTTGAAAGAGTAAATTCAACAGTACTGAACTTCACTCACCAATCCACTTCTTGTCCAATGCATATATGTGGAAGGAAGAGGAAACAGAGCTTTAAACAGCTCAGGGACTTCCTGGTCATAGTAATTGTTCTTAGCAAAGACTTTCCCTGGTCACTAGATGTTGCCTGCTTTTATTTGAGGCATGAATGGGGTTTTATTCACACAAAGTTGGCATTCTGTTTCTGCAATGAAAGATGCTAGGACAGAAGAAATCAGAGATCTTTCAGCCTCGGTAGGTATAACACACAGCTCAGGCAAACACTAATGAAAGCTAATCACTCCATTTACTCCATCAGCCAAGCAGCCAACAAGACACAAGGCAACTGGCAAAACTCCCTTGTTCCTACAGGCACCACACGCCTTGTTTCAAAGGGCTGGAGTCAACATGACTGACATCAAGTGACCAGCACAGAGCTACCTGCTGGGTATCTATCTCAGGATCATGAAGCACTCACTTCAGTCCTTTGAGCCCATCAATTAACAGTCCAATCAGTATCAGTTTCCTTCTTCCCATTTCTCCTCACCATTACCTCTACCTCCATCCCCAAATGTCCACTTGGACTTCCAATCAAGATATCATACAGCAAGCTGGAATTTAAGAGAAACTATTCCTACTGACCATTAAAGCTGAACATAGCATTTTACAATGCCCTAGACTTAGGCTGCAGCAGTCACAAGATTCGGCCAACAACAAATTTACAACGATCCCTGAACATCAGACTTGTAAGGGAACATAGAAATCATGTCAATTTACATAATCACTGGTGCTTACTGTAGCCATGCCTTACATAAAGAATATACACATTCTAAATCATATTAAAATTCTAATTTATAAATTTATATAAATAATATAAAGGAAAATTTCCCACCTTCCCTCTACCTCCTTTCAAGGTGCAAGAAAGGAGGTGGAACACTGTAGAAACAGATCCAAGTTCCCAGAACAAAACCTTACATGTCAGTCATCAGCCCAGGGAGGGCTTTCCTCATGAATACAACCCACCTACTATTACAATACCAAGTTGATTTACTGTTCAAGTACAACCATGAGCCTGCAGAGGTGGCTCTTTCACAGGACCCCGGTTTGCTTTCCAGCACGCATGGCAGCTCACAATTGCCTGTAACTCCAGTTTCAAATGATCCAATGTCCTCTTCTGGACTCTTTGGACACCAAAATACATATGGTGCACAGACATGCATGTAGGCAAAACATCTATACACATAAAACAATAAATCTTTTAAAAATTAAATGTTACCATAGCTTCAGGAACAAAAATAAATAAATCAAACATGAAGTTAGAAAATATTATTTTAAAGAAGATTCTTCACGAATGTCTTTCTTTAACTCTAGAATACAGACTATATTGGATTAGGATTCTGAAAGCATTTAACTACTTGGCTTAATGAATTAAAACAGCAAAGCCTAAACAAATACACAGTAGAAGTTATATGACAGGATAACCTCATGGTGAAATGATTAGGCAGAAAGGACTTCCTATTAGTGACAGTCTCCTCACGTCACAAGGGCTCAGCAAAAGACCAATCAAACCTGACTTTCAAATGGCCTGAAAACTTAAGTTTACTGTTCTCTTGTGAAATAAAAACAACTCTTTAAAGAATGCCAAAAATCTTTGTTATGAGAAAAAGAATGATTGAACGACTGTCCTTCACAAGAGCTGTGTTCTCACATGAGCAGACAGACACAGCATGTGTTGCTTTGGCTGTGAGCACAGACTTCCTCATGAAATCCTCTAAGCAGAAAGACCTGAGAGAAGTGGGTGACTTATCCATAACAGAGAAGAAAACATACTAAACAAGGAAATTTTCTCATATATAAATACAAGTATTATTTGTATTTTTTTTTCAATTTCAAGAAATTAAAAGTAAGTTTACCAGTTATTCCAAGACTTTTGGACAAAAATATAAAAGTTGCATTTTTGGTTTTGAACTAAGACATACTCATTACTGAACTCCTACAGCAAATGAGCTGAATATTATGCTAGGCATTTCAACTGAATCCAACTGATGAGAGGCCAGAGCTCAGGGTGGGTGAGTAAGAAACACAGTCATAATCCTAAAATAAGAGTATGTTGGGATTCTATCCAAGGAACATCTGACTCCAAATATTTAATGCTCTACCTACTAGTTCCACCAAGAACTTAGGAGCCCAAATTACAATGATGGGATTGTTCCTAAGTGGAACAGATCAGCCCCAGAGTCAGAAGCTCTGTGTTAATGATGCCTCCATCAAGTGGTGGTTTCCTTCCAAGTTAATGGAGATGAAAATGGTGTTTAACCTCCTAACATTGAGATGAGAAGCTGCTATAAAAGCCACAGTGAAAGGCCTTGCCAAAACAGCCAAGAGTTCTGTTAGTGTTCCCTTCTTCTGGCAGTTTGAGTAGGTTCAGCTGATGAGCAACTGAGTGTAGGTCCAAGGTCTGCTTAGGACTAGACAACAGTGCCTGAAGAGGAAGGGCCCAGGCACAGTCCCTGTTTTGTCTATCTTCCCATAAACAAACAAAATAAAATAAAAATAAAAATTGATTGTGGGCCAACTCTATACTGGGGGAGGCCACAGGAGGTCACAGATAATCGGCCTTCTATAAAGTCCTCCTGCTTCAGTAAACGCATAGAGTGGAGGGAAATTAGAAGCAAACCTTGGCCCAGCACAAGCCTCATCCTCTCTTGTCAGCTTTCCTATTTATGTTCCTCATGCGTTCATGAAGGTTTTTACCCAGGACACATTGGGCTCACAGGCACCTGAGGTCAAGCCTCCTCAGAAAACAGTAGTCATCTACTTTGAGATACAATTTTAGATACTAGTTACACCAAATGGTAACTTGCAGAGCAGAAAGAGTTCATTTTAACACTGAAAGAGGCAAACTGAAGATCTTAGGTAGCAAATAATCAATAAAGGAAGGGACTGGCGAGACGGCTCAACAGTTAAGAGCAATCACTGCTCTTGCAGAGGTCACAGTTCAGTGTCCAGCGCCTCACAGCCACCTGTAACTACAGCTCCAGGGGCTCCAACATCCCCTTTTAGCCTCCTCAGGTACATGTAAGCATGCACATATATACATAAATAAAATTATTTAAAAATAAAAAATCACACAAAAAACTAGGTGAAAATATGGTAAACAATTGATAGAGGGCAAATAAGTAAAACCAAGAAGTTACAGTTTATGAAAAGTAAGAAAAATGCTAATTCTCAATAGACAAAATGAGTGAATAGCATGATGCCATTAATCATATAAGCATATTTGATCTTATTAATAGCAAACACATAGAAAAGAAAAAGTATCTTTTCTCTTTTAAAATGCCCCAAATATTGCCAAAGTACAAATACCACTCTGCTAAAGAGAACAAAAATTACTTAATTCTGGCTAATTACAGCAGTGTTATTCAGGACTTCCACACATCCAAACCCTTTATAGCAGCTTCCATTCCATGGAGGCTCAGAAAATGTCAACACACCAATGGCTACCGAAACTGAAAACAAGGCACACTAACTGGAGCAGTGCACAGTCCTGAAACCTGTTTACAGATGCTTCAAAAGTACAAATAAAACAATGCTAATGGGGGTGGGTATTTGGTTTTGTGGTGTTGTTTTTGTTTTTTTGAGACAGAGTTTTTTTGTGTAACAGCCCTGGCTGTCCTGGAACTCACTCTGTAGACCAGGCTGGCCTCAAATTCACAGAGATGCACTTGCCTCTGCCTCCCAGGTGCTGGGTGGGATTAAAGAGGCAAGCCACCACCATCCAGCAATGTTAAATTGTTAAAATTATATACTCAGAATGTACGAATTAAAAAAAATGAAAGGAACATGCCACTATGTGACAGGACTGCTAATAACCATAGCTTTTTGTCTTGTTTTTATTTTTATTTTCCTTCCTGGACTTTCTTTTTCAATCTTGAATGCACATGTGATTTTATGTGTGGGGGAATATAAGTATGAGGATAGAAGAGGGTGTCAGATCTCCTGGAATTGGAGTTACAGGCATTTATGAACTGACCAATGTAGGTACTAGAAATCAAACTCAGTTCCTCTGAAAGGACAGCAAGTGCTCTTAACTGCTGAGCCATCTCTCCAGCTCCTGGAACATTTTGAAAACTGCTCAAATCTATAATGTATATTCATTACTTCTGTGACTACAAAAAAAATAAATAAATAACACTTTCAAGTATATCTACATAATGAACAATGGATGGAAATCTGAAGGCAATCTCTTACATTTCTCCAGGTAGTGAGGAAGTTGCAGGTAAGGCCACGATCAGGAAGAAAGCCACTCTGTACTGCCTGGGCCAAGCACATCAGGCTTCTTGGTGTCAAAACAAAAGCTGCATGTCCTACATATCAAAACATATTTTGGAAATTCATAAACTGAAACCTCTTCTTCCAGAGGACTTACGCCAACACACCAAAATTATCTCCACAAAACAAACTAGTTGAGCAGGAAGTTTACTAGGAACACCCTAAAAACTAATAATGGTTTTTACAGCTCTGAATAACACAGCCAGCTCATGTTGGTACACAGTGTAACATAAACAAGCCAACTCCAGTGAGTCTGTCTGCTTCTGACAGTATGAAGCTTGGAGCACATGGCTTTGCCTCGGCAACAATCACAAAACTAACTCTTTGGGGGCTCAGCCTCTGAAAGATCAGTCCTGAGGTCTCTAAGATGACTTTCTCATAGCAACTACTAACTGCAGAAACCCTCTGTTTCATCTTCATGACCCTACAACAGATTTCTTGGACTATCAGGAGGCTTTCCTTTGTGGAATTCTTAGTCACATACCTCTCTGAACCTACCACAAGATTCAGTGGCACTCCCTCCCATCCCCAATTGTCTCCTTTGAGTCAAAATCAGCTCCACTGCAAGCAACTGCTACAGAAGCATGCACTATCACTGCCCTCACTTGACAAATGGGTAAATGAAGTGATAAGGCTTCCAGAGTTCAAGATCTACAATTCTGTGCTCCATGTGTATCCAGCTAGGATGCCTAGCTTACAAATCTTGCCTACAGAATCATCTTTCTACACCCCATGGAGCAAAAAATGGACCTCAGCACATGCTGGTCCAAGAAATCTTATCCTCATCACTTATTTATTTACTTCCTACTAAGGTCTTAGCAAAAATGTCAAGGTCTTCAACTACAATATGATCTATTTGATAAAGTAAGACACATCCAGATATAAACTGTTGGAGAGTCTATTTTGGAGAAAACCCTTCCCTCATCTATAAAGCAGAAGCAATGCTTATATGGCCCTCATAATTAACTGAGACAGCACAAGTGAAGTTCTTATTGTAAAGTACTGTTAAGAGATGACTACACACCAAATGAATGGCAATGAACAAGCATTAGAAGACTCAAAGTATCAAGTGCGTTAGGCTGAACAACGTAAACGCATTTAAAATCTACAAGATAGGCTATCTGATTCCTGGTAGAAGTTTGTGGCTGAGCTCTGAAGGGAACACTGAAAGGGAAGCAGGAAAAGCAGTCGGAAGAGGCTCGTACCTGTCACGCACGCCAGAGGTCAGTCCATCTGTCACAGAAGCAGGAAAGACGAGCTTGCAAAGAGATCAAGATTAGGTAAGGGGGCATGGTGTCATGACTGTGACAACAGCCAAGCAAAGTCCAAAAATCACTTTTTCCTAAAGAAGTATAACAAGGGTTGCTACAAAGCACATCTTCAACTTCCATAATGAATCTCTCAGAATAAAAGATGTGCATTCCGAGCGTCAGGCAAGAATTCATTGAAAACAGACTGATAAGTGCTTAAAGCTATGTGACCAAAGGTAAAGATTTTACCAGCATAAAAAATCATCTGCCATAAACATAAATTCCAACTTCTTTATCTCAGAGTCCAGTTCACTTTGCTCTTCTGCTTATCTTTTCACCAAAGTGAAAGCCCACAGGAGCCAGATCTTTTCCAAATCTTAATTTCAGTAAGTAAAAATTTCTACACAAAATACTGGCTAAAATTTCTAAAAGACTGTGTGTACCACATCATACCTACCTCCACAAAGTCTCTACCTCAGGTTTACCTGTGTGAGAACTCTAATGTAAGCCAGAGCCAAGAAAGACAGGAAGCATAAGCAGCAAGAATACTCTGGGAAAGGGATGATTCCCATCCCAAGTAAACAGAAGACAGTGTGAAATCTCATCATGCTACTAGCAGTGGTACATCATTTAAAATTTAAAAACTGTCTACTTCTAGAATCTTTGACTGGAAATAACTAATTAAAATGAAGATCAACAGCAACCTTATCAAAACTAGTATCTCAGGCAATGGCCTCTGCTCCACAACCCCTTCCTGTAGAGCATTTCCTGGTGCATTGGTAGCTTTAACCAGTAACTGAGTATGGCACTAACCCCAGCTATTTCCCGCCCCTTAGAATGCTCAAGTTTCCCCCAGAAGCTAGCCTGGGAACCATTAAGCCATTAAGTCTGGTTGTCTAAAAATGCCTTCTTCAAACAATTAAGTTTTCCTTTGTCTGACTTTTTCTTTTCTTTTTTTCTTCACTACTTTCCACTTCAATAAATTAACTGACTGCCTCAAGACACATCCTGGTAAATATGTCACTTTGCATTGTTTAGATGAGAGACTTGTGCCATTACTTCAAGCCGTCCCTCTTGACCCTAGAGCCAGCTCCTCTGGAGCCAGAGCTACTTGTCTATGGATTTCCTTTCACTGTTTCCTGCTCTACTGAAAATGGCCAGCAGAGAATTTACTCAATACTTAACCCTTCTCATAATATTTTCTTGTCCATTTCCCGGAGTGTTTTCTTCCACCCCACCTAAAGAAAAGTTTTCTAGAATTCAACATTAACCCACCACCACCCAATTTTGTTTCTCTACATGTCATTGTCCCCATGCCTTGCACTTTCTCACTCCTTATTCACACTTCTTCAACCCCAGCTACTACGTCATGCCTCTCCCATCAGTTCCTTGAGGCAATAGACAAAATGATCACCTGCAGCTGGTCACCTGCCATGAAATCCTCAATGTTCTACCTTCTGGATTCCTTCCCTCCTGTGTTACTCAAACTTCCCTCTGTGAATTTACAAACAGCCCTGGCAGACTTCAATGAGTCTGCTACCTGAGATGGTATGAACAGTCCCAACACAGGTTCACTCCTTCCTTTGCCCACCATTTTCTCAGAGTTCCCGTCTACCTCCCTGGACAGCTTTTCTTTTGCCTGATCATTCTTAAATGTCACTTATTCCCTCGATGCTGAGTACTTGCTTCTCTTTATTTTACATACTTTTCTTTGGGAGTTCATCTACTCTTAGCTTTTATATGACAGCTATCAACCTAGAAATTTACACTGCAAACTTAAATTTCTAATTTTTGCTTAAATCCATGTGGATAATATCAATTCAGAATAAAAGATGTTTGTATGTCTGTCTATGTGAGTATATGGGCATGTGTTTATGCAGGTGTGTACACATGCAGAGACCAAAAGAGGGCATCATATTTGAACCTGGGTCTCATATTTCTTAGCTGGACTGGAAGCCAGAAAGCCACAGTAGTCCTTCTGTCTCAGCATCTCTCAGAGCTGGGGTTACAGGCATTTGCAGAGATGACTGGCCTGTTACTTGGATGCTAGAATGCAAACTCCAGTCTTTGTGGCACTCTTAACCACTAAGCCATCTCTCAAGCCCCCATCTAACAATACTTAAAAGCCTTTGTATTCCACTTGCAAAGCCAAACCAGAGGCAACAATATGGTCTGGAACTCTACCTACCTAACATTAGTGGCTAACAGTCTAATTTATAGCATGGTCCCCCATTTCCTCCCTAGCCCAGCTCACACAATCTGCAGGACCTTGGCAACTCTACTGAACCTCTCTCTCAGTGCCTTGGAGTTTGTTGCTTTTGCTCTTTTGAGGGGCCATCACTTAGCTCTCAAAGAAATCACACATGGATGCTTATTCTTAATTATAAATGCCCCACCTAAGCTTGGCTTGTTTCTTGCCAAGTTTTCTTTTTTTTTTCCCCTTCTTTATTTATTTTGTATTTATCAAGAAAAACAGTAAAATGAATTTAAAATGCTGATAAGTTAACAATAACTATAAAGAAGATAAAAATCATAAGCATGACTTATCAAGGGTGATAATGCAAATAAGATTGCTACACATATATTTACTTTGTGTTCAGCTTTCCCTCTGAATTTTTTTTTCCATCCTTGCATATCCTTATTCAAGGTCCCTTCCCCTCCCGCCACATCAGGTCATTTTTTCTTCACCACAACTCCCCAGCCAAGTTTTCTTAACTTTAATTATCCCGTCTATCTTTTGCCTCTGGGCTTTTACCTTTTTTCTATTTCTGCAAATCTTCCTTTCTTACTCTGTTGGTTATGTAGCTTGGTAGCCAGCCCCTTGTCCTTCTCCTTCTCTTGCTCCTTTTTCTCTTCCCCAATTTCTCCTTCTATTTATCTTATCTGCCAGCCCCACCTATTCTTTCTCCTGCCTGGCTATTGGCCATTCAGTTCTTAATTAGAACACCATGTGTTCTAGACAGGCAAGCAACATAATTTCACAGAGTTAAATAAACACAACATAAACAAAAGTAACACACCTTAAAATAATATTCTACAACACCTCTGAGCCCTTGTATGTAAGGTACACATAATAGAAATACTTTCTTGTAGAGTGAATGCAGGGACTAAGTTAAAACATCTAAGACATTTACAAGTGTTTACTGCACAGGAAGAGCTAGGTAGGCATTAGCTACTCTCACTGACAATATTATTCACCTAAAAACCTAATGAAGCAGTAATTGTATTAATTTATACAGTGAAAACACAAAGGTCGATGATTATGTATGAATCATACTGCAATATTCTATTCTAAAAGATCAAACTTAACTCATCATATTTCCCAATAAAGTTCCATTTTTCCCTAAGTGCTCTTCTTGGTGAAGGGTCATCTATTCTCTCTAGCCCATTTTCACTTACACACCTAGGAATATCCAGCATACTATTTCCAAACCCTTCTTTATAATCACCCTCTTCCACACCTTAAAAAAAAAATCATGGTGCTGGAGAGATGGCTCAGAGGTTAGGAGCACTAAATGCTCTTCCAGAAGTCCTGAGTTCGATTCCCAGCAACCACATTGTGGTTCACAGCCATCTATGATGAGATCTGGTACCTTCTTCTGTACACTGAATACAGAATAAATAAATAAATCTTTTTAAAAAATCACTATGTAGGAGTAGCTTGTCAGATACTCAATGAAATAATAACAGTATCTGTCATCAACCTATTAGTGCTTCATAGACATTATCATACTTAATCCTCATAACCACCCAACTACTCCCAGTTCACAAGCAATTTAATCAGCCAAAATCACGTAGCTCGTAAGGACCAGGGATTCGAATCTTACAATCATCTGGCTCCAGAGCCCACACCCTTCATTCCTGTAGGGTGTGGCTAATAAAATTTTCATAAACACATCCATCCTTTACTTTCTCAGAACTGGAGAGCGGCTTCTGGGTGTTCTGGTCCAGGAGGTGGAAGTTAAGGGACAGTAGACAGAGACAAGAAACTGCAGTTATGATGCTGACCCACCACCCAACTACTCACCGAGGCTACCAGAGAAACTATGTGGAGTAAAACAAATTGAGCTACTCCTCTCCCACTCTGCAGGGTCCCTACAACATGTTCCTTCCATTATAGCTAACAACTTTCCTTAGAAATCTATCTACCAAATATACCAGTGATAGTCGAGAGATGAGCAATGAAATCTAGTATAGAGATCCAGAATGCCATCTACTTCTTGGCATCCAATTAACTTACAAATCGGCCTTTCTAGACGCTCAAGCTTTCTATCTTCAGTGCCATTTTTATCTTGATTCATTATTTCCAATGATTTCCAATCCTTGTAAAAAATCACAACACAAACATCAATACTTTACAGACAGGAAAACTAAAGTTGAAAGCTCAGTGACTTGCAATATTAACCTGTTACTAACAGCAAGGCAAGACTTCTAATTGGGCACCTGTGGGTCTGACGCAGAAGAATGTCTTTTACTTATCAAAGAGTAAACTGGTTTTTAATCTAAGTTCAGTTAAAACCAAGACCCAAGGTAATTTCACACATATGACCCAACAGCCTCACAGGTTCAACCAGATAGTTTTCTGACTCACCAATGTTTCCCTTCCTCCCCTTCCCCTTCTCCACCTCTGCCCACAGCTAATTTAGAGGACAACCCACAGGCTCCAGACTCTACCATCGTTCACAAGAAAAAGTAGAGCATGTTCAAATTCCACTTCAAACAAAATTAAATCTGCTGTGTGTTGTCCTAAGGGTCAGTATCCTAGAAAAAGATAATGGTTGCAAGGACATTCTTTGCTCAACTCCACTTACGCTGCGAAATTATTACATGATTAAAAACAACAACAAAAACAGGCCATCAAAGTTCTTCTTGTTTTCATGTTCTTTTAAATAAAGTAAATTCAATAAAATTTCCCTAGGGAAAAAAATGCAACTCTATAGCAGTGAGACAACATTTATTCCAAGTTCTACAGCTGAAGATAAGAGTGACAGCAAAAGCTATATAATAAGCTTTCCAAGAACTACCTTGTATCTTGTTAACCTGAAGGATTTGATAGCCTCCCTATGCATAAAATCTCAACACTGAAAACAATATCTTTTTTAATATTTTTATTTTATGCTTTGACAATTTCATACATGTATACAATATACTTTGGTCATACCCACCACCATCCACCCACTCTCCATTCCCCCTCCCTGGATGATACCCCTCTCTCTCTCTCTCTTTCTCTCTCTCTCTCTCTCTCTCTCTCTCTCCCTCTCTCTCTCTCTCTCTCTCTGTGTGTGTGTGTGTGTGTGTGTGTGTGTGTGTATGTGGCCCATTCACTGGAGGGTATGGGGCTATCCATTGGAGCAAGCTAACAGAGGCCACACCCCCAGAGAAAGTCGACTCTTACTTCCCTTGCAGGCTACAGTTCCTCATTGGGGGGGGGGAGGCCTCAGGAGCCCTCCCCGCTGAAAGTACCATCTTTAATCTCATTTTCACCTAATCAAGTTTGCTCCATTATCAAAAACACATGCACTATGAATAGCATACTTGCTTCTCTGAAGATGTGTGCTCCACATCAAAGGCTTGAGTAATCAGAGAACAGGTAAAACTACCCCATTCGCACTCAAGCTAATGGGGTGTAATGAAATTGCAATAAACCGCAAACATCACAGCCCTGATCTTCCCCCTGCGAGCTCCATTCCTGAGCTATGAGTCTTTGCCATAATGACTGGCCCTCTATACACATTAAGTTCATACAGTTCTGGCATTCATGGCCATTTTCAGGTGTCCTGCTGTACAGAGTGCACTCAATGGTCTGTCTATTCTCAACTCCTTCAACTTACCAACAAAAACAAAGACATGTGTGTGGGCTGATCAAATGTGAGTCATACCACGTTCCAGTGGGACACATAAGCCTGGTGCAGTCACAAATTGTGACAATAAATACACCTGGTCTACTCAAGAGCCCAGACCCACATTCCAGAAACAGAAAGTGTCCAATGCATAGTCAGCTCCGATTTTAACTCAGACCTTCTCTTCTGAAACTGCTTCACAAGCATGTAAACATAAACCCTTTCAGAGAGGCCAATTTTTAATCTAAAATCCAACTGCTTGGTATTTGAGTCTCTTCAAAGTAAAAAATGAAACATAAAGAAACCCTCATCACTTTGCTTTCTAGCAACAATATAATTACTGCATATAAAAGCATGCAAAAAAATAGAAGGTTTTCAATTCTGTAGGGTGGGTTAATTCAGGGTAGGGTTTTTTTTATAGCCACGAGCTTTATTTAATGAAGCATTAATCTCTTTGATATATGTGACAAAAGCTGTAGGGGTTTTAGTAGGCAATAGGTTCTGACATGAACTGCAATAAACCTGAGGAATAAATAATATAACAGATAAGAAACTATATAAGCCCACAGAAGTTTTTGAACAGTTGATAATTGACTTAACTGTAATTTTATGAGCTTTTAGTTGTACCAAAATGCTGGCCAGAAAACACTTTGTTTGCTTCATTTCTAAACACTACCCAGCACCAAAACAGAGCTTTAACCTTAATAACTCGCTCTCGTTTAAACTCAACTGTTTGACAATGGTTTTTAAAAGTTAGAATTGGGAGGCGTGAGAAATGGCCCAGTGTGATTTCTAGCAGCCAAATGACAGCTCACATTGTCTGTAACTCCAGTTGTAGCTGCTCTAGTGCCTTCTTCGGGCTTCACGGGCATGATGCATGTGGTACACAGACACGTTCACATTAAATAAAAATAAACCATTTCAATTTGGGCAAGTGATGGATATCTTTAAGAATTAGGACTTGGGGCTGGAGAGATGGCTCAGCCGTTAAGAGCACTGACTGCTCTTCTAGAGGACCCGGGTTCGATTCCCAGCACTCACATGGCAGCTAACAACTGTCTGTAGTTCCAGGCAAACACCAAGACAAATAAATAAATAATAAATAAATAAATAAATAAAAAGTTTAAGAAAAAAAAAACCCAAAGGAGAAATCTTTAAAAAAAGAATTAGGACTTTCGAGGATGGAGAGATGGCTCAGAGGTTAAGAGCACTGACTGCTCTTCTAGAGGTCCTGAGTTCAATTCCCAACAACCACATGGTGGCTCACAACCATCTGTGATGAGATTTGGTACCCTCTTCTGTATACTGTATATATAATAAATAAATCTTTAAAATAAAAAAAAGAATTAAGAGCTTACAATGGCTGCAGAAGTGTGTGATTCCCTTAACTTCAGAAACAATAGGACTTTCTATAAGAATCTCTAAAAATAAAGTGATCATATGATATTTCTTGCTCATGTTTTCCCCTTTTGATGTTTTCAAAATAAAGAATACATAGGACTGGGGAAATGGTTCCATTGGTAAAGCACTTACCACAAAAGCATGAGGACCTGAGTTTGGGTCCCCCAACACCCATGGCAGAATTCTGAATCCCAGAAGCTGAAAAGACAGGAAAATCTCTGGGGTTTCTGAGTCAGGGAGCCTAATCAAATTGAAGAAGACACCTAGCATCTACCTCTAGCCTTACTCACATGCACAAACACTCTCGTGAACACACACACACACATACATACACACACCACACCACACACACACACACCACAACACACACACACACACACACACACACACACTAAAATTAAGACCCAAGTATGGGTGGATATGCAGTCATTAGTTTAATCATTTCCTCACTTGTCCACTCTTTGTAAAGGAAATTCAAACCAAGGCAGAATGTTAAGTAAGGTTTTCCTTCAGTTAAGTGTGAAAATTGAGCTGTTTAGAATATAGGTACCTTACAAATTGGAGATGAAAAAAACTCAATTTTAGCATAACAAATTGCCAGCATAATTAACTATAAGATATAAACAGTCCATGGATATAAAAGATTTTTAGGAGCCAGAGAGATGCTCAGTGGTTAAGAGCACTAGCTGCTCTTCCATGTCCAGGGTTCAATTGCCAGCATCCACATGGCAGCTCACAACTGTCTGTAACTCCAGTTCTAGGGAATCCAGCATCCTTACACAGACACACATGCAGGCAAACACCAATGCACATAAGATAAAAATAAATAAATCATTTTTAAAAAAGATTTTTTAAAGAAATCAGCTGTTTAGCAACAGGAGAAATGGCCTTGTTCTGATTTATCTCATGCTGGTACAATAAGAGATAAAAGTGTACATAAACTGTTGTTAACCAAAGCACTCTCAATGTACTTGTTCTCAAGGACAGTTAAGACAGCTTTCAGACTGGGCATTATTCATCTGGAATTAAAGTATGGCCTAGATCTCAACCTTCTTGTCCAGGATAGGAATGCCAATTGCCTCTTATTTTTAATGTAGCTATTAGAAAAGTAATACTTGTTTATCAAAAGGAATTGAACCAAAACCTAAACTTACCTTTCTCAATTAACTTACATATCTTTTAACAACTCTGTATATTCATTTTTTAGTGTGTGCATCCCCATATGCTATAAGGAGCTGTGGCTGGAAGACAACTTGGGGAACTCAGTTCTCTCCTTCTACCATTCTGGGTTCCAGAGACTAGACCTGGCAGCAAGCGTCTTCACCCACTGAGCTATCTCACTGGCCCAAGAACTCGCCTTTAAAAGTACCCTGGTGGGGCTGGAGAAATGGTGCAGTGGTTAAGAGCACTCACGACTCCTGCACAGAATCTGGATTCTGTCCCCAGCATCCACATGGGGTTTTATAACCATTTGTAATTCAAGTTCCAGGGATTCTAACACCCTCTTCTGGGCTCTTTGAGCACTGCAGCATGGGCTACACATACATACATGCAGGCAATAAACTCATACAATGAAATAAAAAATAAAAGTACCCCATCTGCCTTCATAAATAGGAACTGAAAATAAAAATAGTATTTCAAATTAAGTATGTACAGTAACTGTTATTACTCAAAAAAAGCTATTTTAAAACTTGTCAAGAAATTAGATATATATACATACACACACACACATCTTTAGGAAATATATACACACACAGCCTAAAGATATTTTTTTGCTTGATTTGCATGGGATTTTGAAGCTTTTATGTTTTAGCTGAATGCTGCCATCTAAATTCTGTTATCAACCGAGGCTACACAGTGCTCACCCTAGGGCCTACAGGAACTCCACATCTCTTTCCTAATAAAGAAAAGTGCTTAAAAAAATATAGTTTGTTTTATACAGTTTCATTGAACATAAATATCAAAATTGTGTCCAATATTATTGCTGAGCCATTATCTATGTCTATGCTTAGTCCAAACACACAAACCAAAATTAAAATGTTCTGATCCTGTAAAACACATACTCCTTGTTCAAAAGGCCTGTTCTTGCTGGATATGATGCACACACATGTAATGCCAGAGAGGGTAAGAAGATCCAAAGAAGAAGAAAGGAGGTGGGGAGTGACCGTGGTCAAAAAGGCTGCTGTCGGGGCTGGAGAGATGGCTCAGCGGTTAAGAGCACTGTCTGCTCTTCCTGAGGACCCGGGTTCGATTCCCAGCACCCACATGGCAGCTAACAACTGTCTGTAGTTCCAGTTCCAGGCAAACACCAAGGCAAATAAATAAATAAAGTTTAAAAAAAAAATTTAAAAAAAAAAAAAAAAAAAAAAAAAAAGGCTGCTGTCATATACCTTGTGCTAGCTTTCAGGAACTAAGAACAATACTGACCAAGGTGTTTTGAAAACAAAGCAAACCAAACTTAAAAGTCCTTTCCAGGTTTGGCTATGGAGACATCTTTTAAGACCTCTGTCCCCACACTTCCTGACTTGGGTTTACAAGACAAATGTAATGACTTTCTTTCCCCCAGCTCCTGGAAATGCCCCACAGGTCAGAGTCGGGATGCGGCTTTTGACTAACAATGAAGTCCACTCCTACTAACTTCCTCCAGACCTGGCAACCAGAGGATCCTCACTGCTGAGGAACTGCTGCCCTCAAAGGGGAAACTTGATGCACTCAGAAGTCTCAGCTATGTGCTTTCTTTTTCTTGCTCTAAAGAAAAGAGCCTTGAAAAACTGATAGAGGCAGTGTTACAGTCAGTGGGTTGAGAGTTAATTTTCCCTCAGAAAGCCAATCACACTCAGTGACCCTGCACAGAAAATCTCCAAGCAACAAAAAGGGTCTGAAACAGGATATAAAAATCAGAATCCTACCAACAGACAATTGCTTTCTCTAATTAACAGACCTTTTCAGTTCCCTTTGCATTGCTCTCAATTCTTACTGAAATCAAGGGTTTCTTTTGTCTCACATGTTGGAAAAAGTCATATTCTCGTTATTAAGAGCTTTTATACCAAGCTTTCCACTACATTTCCCAGTTAAAGCTCCTTTCCCAATCAGCATTGTGGCCTGGCTTTTCCCCCTACCACTCAGGAAGCAGAGACAGGCAGATCTCTGTGAGTTTGAGGACTACACAGTGAGTTTCAGGCCAGACAAAGTTATAGTGAAACGCTGTTAAAAGCAATAAAATTTAAACTCTTTTCTCTAAAACTGAGCACTGAAAAAACAACCTTTGTTCAACCTTCTCTCAAAAAGCTCCCAGCAAGACCTAAATTGTCTGCTTTCCTACCCACTCTGGGGTATAAACAGCAACAGAATTTTAAAATTTCGCCCCCAAGAAACCAGTTTTCCCACAAAAGGTGAATACATCTCAAGTGAATTTCTCAGATCCTGACTGAAGTATATAAAATAGTATCTTACGCTGACGTGTCAGGATAACATTGATTTTTTTTTTTTTTTTCACTTAAACAAGATACAGAGCAGGGCGTCAGGAAACAGAAAATATAACTGTTTTCTCTTTACTTTCTGAGGATGATGATACACAAAAAATTGTGCCATATTTAAATATTCTTCAGTCCTATCCCCACCTGTACATGCACGTCCCTGCTGGTTCTGTAATAGTGTAGGAGACTGGGTGCAAGCATACATCGCTGATGGGCGTTCTGTAATAATAGGTGAAACTGAGATTCAGGGTCTGAGCACACTTTCCAAGATTGGGGTCCTGTGGCATTATAAAGGGAATCCGGGGTTCCACTACAGTTCTTTGAATAGAACATGTATATAATGGAGTGAATGCGCCACTCCAGTTCCCTGACTGGAGTCTGGGGTGTGGGGTCCCAGCACACTTCCCTGGCTGAGTCTGTGGCGTGGTAAGGAGCCCATGGTGAAGACTGCGCACACGCCTCTGACTAGAGTTCTGTGGTATTAGAAGTCTGAAGTGCCCTGACTGGAGTCTGTGGTGTGGAGGGTAGACCGGGTATGAGCTGGGAGCACACTTCCGTGACTGGAGTCTGTGCTGGCGGGGAGTCCCAGGATGTGAGCTCGGAGCACACTGCCCTGACTCAAGTCTGTGGTGTGAAGGGGAGTCCCTGCCTGGGGTCTGTGGTGAGGAGTCCGGTGTGCGCTGTGGCTGGGAGTCTGGGTGTGAGCTAGGAGCGAGCACACTGCCCTGACTGGAACTGGGGGTGGGGGGGAGGACCGGGTGTGAGCACATTTCCCTGACTGGAGTCTGTGGCGAGAAGTCCCGGAGTGTGAGCTCGGAGCACACTGCCCTGACTGGAATTCCGTGCTGTGTGGAGTCGGGGTGCAGGGGCTGAAGACCAAGACCAGCCTTTCCTGTCACCCCGAAGCCGCCCCGACTCCCTGAAGTGGGGATCCCCGGGGACCCTCCCGCTGCCTTACCTGAGCCAGGCGCAGGGCCGCCGAGCTCCACAAGTTGCGGTCCCGCCTCCCGGCGCCTGCTCGGCTGCAGATCGCGGCTCCCGCGGCGGTCGCCCCGCGCCCTACACGGCGACAGCAGCCCGGGCCGGAGCACAGCGCCCGGCTGACATCACCGCCGCCCAGGTGCCGCCTCCCCGCGGTCCTCCGAGCCCCGCCGCCCCGCCCCGCCCCCGGCGGGAACCGGCCCCAGGGGCGGGGCGTGGCCTCGCGCCTGCCGCACGCTGATTGGCCCGGCGCGCGGTCACTCCGAGGCGCCGCCGGGTCTCCCACATTCCTGGCGGAGCCCGGCGGAGCTGGAAGTGGGCGTCGGTGGGAAGCGCGGCTAGCTGGGCTGCGGTCCGCCGAGCGCAGATAAAGGGCGGCCGAGAGCCGTGAGGCTGGGTCGCAGCTCTTTCCCGGTCCAAGCGGCGCTCACCTCGAAAACCGCCTCTGTGTCGCGGACCCGGAGGGCGCGGCCGGCGGGGAGCCCGGCGGATACAGCAAAGGCCCTGAAGGCCTCCTGCACTGCAGCGTGGGCCACGAGGATCACGCCCTGGGGGTTAAAGTGAGGACTTGGAGAAATCCCAGACGCGACCCTCCTAGCTCTGCATGGTCAACTGGTGGTGCTCTACCACGGGGTTGCTTTTGCATGTAGGAAAAAAAAAAAAATCAAAGCTCACACAACTCAAAGCTTTCAGGCAAATAAAATGGACTCTCCAGAGGGAGCAGAAATTTTACCATTTGCATTTTGTTTTTGAGACAGGATCTCACTATATCCAAAGGCTGATCTTAAAATTGTTTTTCTCCTGCACTAGCCTTTCTATTAGCTGGGGTTGCAGGCACACACTACCATACCCAGCATTAACCTGTTTTTTAAAAGATTTTTATTAATTTTTGTTTTTTTTTCTTCCGAAATGGTTTCTCTGTGTACCCCTATCTGTCCTGAAACTCCATCTGTAGATCAAGAAGAGAGATCTGCATGATTCTGCCTCCCAAGTGCTGGGATTAAATACACACGACACCACGCCTGGCTATTTTATTATTTTTTAATTCTGTGTATGTATATGTGTGCACCCATATACATGGCTAGAAGCACCGGGTTCCAATGGCAGTTACTGGCAGCTGTGAGGTAGGATCTGGGAACTGAAATCTGTCTGTAAAAGGACTGGCCGGCTTAACTATTTGACCATCTCTTCATTCCCTGTTCTAACCTTTTTAAGTACCGTAAGGTTGCTGTTTGATGCACAGCTGAAAAGGGGGAGCCCTCACGACTGAGATCAAACCTCATGATAATAATTACTGTTGAACCAATTGCAGTGCCTGAGCTAACAATTAAGAATTAACTACTGTTTACTCCCCAGTGGATATCAGCGGTGTAATCCTCTTGGCTGCGAAGTCAGGAAGGTTCTCAGGAATTCTTCATTCAGTTTCCCCTTGTCAGAGCCAGGACAGAATGGATGAAAAGTGACTTTGATGTATATAGAATATGGTATATAGATGTCTAATAATAGCCATCATCATCTAGAAGTACAATTTTTGTTGCTTTAGGGGGCTTTCTGGGGAACAAAAGATGTTGGGTTTGTGTTCAAGCTGTTTTGAGCTCACCGTGTAGCAATTGCTAGCCTGGAACTCTGGAGCCTCCTGCCTCCACAAATGCTGGGATTCAGATGTGTGACATGTGACTTTCCAGTTGGCTTTATTGTTTGTTCTTTGATTGATGATATGTCATACATTAACCATTCTACCAAAATGTGGTATGGATTCACAATGTCCATCATTGTGTCCCATGTAATCTTCCCAACCCACCTGTCCATGAGAAGAAGTAAATTGATTTTAACCCAAGGAGTCAGTCTTACTTAGCAAGGTTCCCAGCTACCTGAAACTGATCAGGGGATCTGATGCCCTCTTCAGTCTTCCAAGGGTACTGCACACTTGATGCCACACATAACTGGGAGCAAGACACATTTTTTTTAAAAAATTAGTGTTGATTGTTCATATTCCACACAATTTTAGATCTAGACTTGAACTGATGTGCTTATACTTTGTATTGTGACAAGGTGTTTAATCCAATTTAACTCTATTCCAAAGCCTTTACTTGATTTCCTGGCTCTACTTTGCCCGGTTATGATTCTCCACAGCAAACCCAATGAGCTTCTGAAATAATGTTTGTGTTCATCAACATCCTGCCCTGGAATTCTCAGCTAGCCTCCCCAACTATCCCTAATCTGGCTTCTGTTTTAAATCCCACTCCAACCTTACCTCCTTTGTCTGTTCTGGGAATCCGTCATGTATTATAGAAACTCACAGATCAGTGCTTGGGTATCTTCTTTGGGTGTAACTGGATTTGCCCCTTCTGGCAAGGTCCAGTTAAGGCTTTTTACCCTCTGTCAAGACGCAGCTGGTTGCTACAGTGAAAAAACAGGGCAGGGACCAGGAGGTCTGAGCATGGATCCTTTGCAGGGCTCTTACTTGCTAGGTAACATTGAATACATTACTCAAATATCTATGAAACATCAGTTACTTCCACTCTAAATGGGGCTGACAATGACCATCCAAGGTTATCATATAGGGTATTTTACAGGTGTATAAGATGTGGCATGCCCGGTTAGAGGTCTCTCCTGCCTTCCTGTTAACATTTTAGACTTTGTGATGAGAGTGAGATTATTTGTTTTGAGACAGGATCTCACTATGTAACCTGGATGCTTTGGAACAGGCTGGTCAGGAATCTACATAGATATAGGTGCCTCTGCCTCCAGAAGGCTGGGATTAGAGGCATATGTCACCACACCCAGCAAGTGGATATATATGAGGCGATCTCATTATATAGTCCAGGTTGGCCTGGAACACACTATGCAGCCCAGGCTGGACTCAGATTGGTAGCTAGTGGTTCAGCCTACAGAGGACACACTCAGTATCAAATAAAAACTTCTGAAGAACCAAGCTTCATGCTCAATGCCTCTGTGTATTTCTTATGCCAAATTAAAGAAAGAGCTCAGCAAATATAACAACTAGGGTTGGAGAATGGGTCATGTCACTTCTTACCCTTTACATGCAGTCTACTCCCAAATTATTTCTAGCCAAAAACAACAACCATCTCCTCATGAGTTTCCTTCTCCTCCCCTCTTTCTCTCCCTTCCTCCCCATTCCTTTTAGCCCCCACCTTCCCTTCCCCTCCCCCTCCCCCTCCCCCAAATGCTAGTCACTCAATCAACCCCTAACTCCCTCCCTCTGCCCCCCCAGCCTCCTCTTCACGCAGTCAGTGCCTGTATTGTGCCATGCTCCCAGGTGCCCTCAGGGAAGCTTCCAGCCCTAGAAATGGGATGGCAGCCTCCAGTCTCCAGCCAGCTCTTCCAAAAACCACAGCCAGCCAGCCACCGGAGGGGGAGAATGTCCACCCCTACAGAGATGGCAGGATAGAATAACAGGAAGTTGCCTCCCATTCCCTCTACAGCTGGAATGATAACAGCTGCCACCAAAGTCCAGAAAACAAAAGACTCAAAGAGAAAGCAGAAAACAGAGGGAATCTGGAGCAGCAGGCTCTAATCCGGGCTACACAGACAAGGGGAGGGAGCAGGGGCAGATTTCACCTCTGTCTCCCTCCTTTCTGCCAAAGTCCCAGCTCTTAGTTCTTCTACACTTGAAGTTTACTATAATACTGAGTTTTTATAAGATAGTCTCAGGAGCTGGAGAAATGGCTCAATCAGTGGTTAAGGGCACTGGATGAGAGAGCCAGAGTTCAATCCCCAGAACCACATGGGGACTCACAACCTTCTATAACTCCAGTCCAAGGGGTCCAATGCCTTCTGCAGCAACTACACACACGGTGCATAGACAAAACCCCCATACACATAATATAAAAATAAAATAAAAAGTTAGCCTGCTATTTAACATTAAAGCCACAGGCCACTGTGTATGTGGGGGAACTACAATAAGGATCTCACAGATGAAAACAGAACGGTGAAGGTCAACCCAGCACCAGCCTCTATCTCGGACCATCGCTGGCTTATGTGATGCCTGTGGATGCATACTAGCTCTGTAGGTCACTTGGCTACTTACTCCAGCGCTGAGCCTCACACACTCTGCCAGGTACTATGTTATGTTGGGGGTGGGGACTAGAAGAGACTCGTAAAATTAGAGGAAAGGGCAAGTAGGACCTACAGGGACCCTAAATGTCCTATAATGCAACTTCTTGTCCAGAGAAGCCTTTCTTCAGCATCCACCTCAGGAAGAGGAGCATACAAGCCAGGAAAGCAGCCACCTTGAAGACCTAGAATTCACACTTTCCTATTCAAAAGCCCTGCCTGTATCCTTCAGTAATCTTGAACTGTCCATGACATGAGTGCATTGTTTTGTTTTGTTTTGTTTTGTTTTAAACTTTATTTATTTGCCTTGGTGTTTGCCTGGAACTGGAACTACAGACAGTTGTTAGCTGCCATGTGGGTGCTGGGAATCGAACCCGGGTCCTCTGGAAGAGCAGCCGGTGCTCTTAACCACTGAGCCATCTCTCCAGCCCCATTGTTTTTTAAAGATTTATTTTACGTATGCATGCACCTGCTGGATTTAAAGTGCCCTCAGAGACCAGAAGAGGAGATGGGATCTCCAGAACTGGAGTTACAGACAATCATGATCACTGAGTCACCCACCGTGTAGGTGCTAGGAACCAAACCCAGGTCCTCTGCGGGAGCACCAAGTGTTCTTACCTAGAGCCCAGATCATCAGCGCCATTCCAGCACTGCTGAACAAAAAGGCTGAGCAGGATTCTGCAGCATAGATTACTGCAACACCCAGACCAACCTAGAACCCCACTGAGCCATCTCTCTGGCCACCTAGACATTCAATGAAAACTCACCAAATAAATGCTCCCACTTGCTACCCTGCTGTGGACAAGGTCTTTAGAAGTTCAGGAACAACCTGGCCAAACTGTCCCCAGATTTTGGAATCCCCAGCTGTTTTCAGTCACATGACCAACCCACAGTATGCTAAACAGACTGTGAAAACCAAGAGTCAAAACCACATAAAGCAAGCTTGATGTTAAGAGTTCCTTCAAAAGGCAAGTGCTGCTGTTCTGTCTGACAATTAGCATGGCATTTTGGTGACAACACAGATACCATTTTAATTGAGACACTATTTAGCTGTTACTGTGATCAGCATTTGTGAATCTAGCCCCTCTTTATCCCATATAATCAGGTTATAATACTCAAATACGTTGTCCAGAGAGTGAGTCTTACTTTATTCTTTCCTAGCAGCCTACAGTTATTCTCAAGTCATCCACCCACCAGACTGTTATGCCCGCGTGTAAGAATTTCCACCAGGGAGGCTGGACACATTGTTAAGAATGGGGATTTTATTGCTACCTACAGAGAACGAGAACACGGGTTGATAACCTAGCTCTGCACAGCATAAGGGGGTAAGAGCCTATTGCCCCAACGGACAGGGATCTTTAAAGAAAAACCTACCTACGTAATAATCAAGATGCGACACACCTTGACGTTCCAGGATTGGGCAAAGGGGTAAGGTGCAGCAGCCATTGGAGTTCTCTGGCGCAAATCCAACCTTTGAATCTATTGGCTGCTGCTGAAGTTCACTCACAGATATGGGCCCTGCCCCCAGAATGAATCCAGGTCCTTACACAGATAAATCTAAAAACCTAGGTCCATTTTATTCATTCATTTACAAGTTGAAGGAAATATTCCTAATTAAAAATAAGAATCACCTCCTTTCACAGCCTTTGGTTAGTGCTGAGAGTCAACAAATTCTCTTAAATAATTTTATTACAAATTTAATTAATTATTTTTTACTTTAATATTAGATAGTAGTGTGCATCTATTATCTTAATCATTCAAGAGGCTGAGGCAGGAAGACTGCTAAATCCTGGAACTGGAGGGTAACTAGGGCAGCACAAGCCCCTGTGGGGACAGGGTCAAAGGGAGAGGAGGAATAACTGGGTTATTCTGAAGAGACCCCCAGATAGAGGCCACCTTTTCAATACATAGGTGCATCCCTGTCTCCCAGCAAGACAAGCCTTTCCCAAGCCATCAGGCCTTTGTAGGAATCACAGTTCACACTCATCTTTCTGCTTAACACATCCTATGCAGAGACTGAGCATGCGCAGGATTGGTGATGGCCCTTTGACGGTTCACTCACCACAGAATTAAATCAAGCTTCTGCTTCGTATTTCATGGTTCACTGCTAATCAAAAAGTCTCCCATACTGACACTCCGGGACACCCCATTTCCTGGCCCAGTGCCATTTCTAATTCCCACCAAGTTCACCTTTGCTCCTGGACAATCATTAATTTATCGTCCCTTATTAGTCTCTTGTAGCAGAAAATCAGAATTTACCCAGGTAAACACTTGTGACGTCAAGGAACTGAATCCCATCGGGATGTGGCCAGCTGCAGAGACCGAAGGACACGGAGGTGGCTCGCTCTCTCTCTCTCTCTCTCTCTCTCTCTCTCTCTCTCGGCTCCAGCGTGCTCTGGGAAGAAGCTCCATCGCATTCCCCTGCCCATGTCTGCCCCCTTTTCATCCCATCAGAATTGCCTTTGTACCGTAAGTGTTTCTGGAATAATAAATATTACCAGATTACACTGAGAAGTGCTTGAGAATCATTTTGCAATAGTCTCTCTGAATCTTCACTAGGATTTGTCAGATACTAAGACAGGATTTACCTTTTTGAATGACCTGTTAACCTCAATCCAGAAACTTCTGAGAGGACCGAGGACAAAGAGTTTTTGTGAAAAACAGATGTAAGATGAGAGGGGCACCTTTTGGTTTGAAAAATTGCTTCATGGATGGAATCTTCCTGGCAAATTGAGACTGCTCCTGATAAATAAATCTCGGGCTGGAGAGCATACCTCCCAGTTCTGGGGGCTTCTTGCCATCCCCTGCTATGTCTCCTCTAGACACTGCTTCCAGGAAGGCCTTTCCAAGGAAGGAAGGAAGGAAGGAAGGAAGGAAGGAAGATAGGAAGGCAGGAAGGCAGGAAGGCAGGAAGGAAGGAAGACAGGAAGGAAGAAAGATAGGAAGGCAGGAAGGCAGGAAGGCAGGAAGGAAGGAAGGAAGGAAGGAAAGGTGCAACACATCCACAGCCAAGTCATCAGTGTTGTGGTCTGTTAAACTAGCCAGGGGATTAGGAGCCAAGAGAGGGTGTCTCAGCTACTACTTACGTATGTCTCTCTTTTAAATGCTTCTGTTTCACCTCCGGTCATTTCCATGGGCCCCTGTGTTGCTTGAATTCACAATGAGATATAATGTAATAACTACACACACGTCTTTTATATTACAACTCATCATTTCTAGAGAGACAGAAAAAACAAAACAAACAAACAACAACATCACCCATTCTTGAATTTTAAAAAAGTATTAAAAAGTCAGCACCTGTTCTGTCCTTTGGTAAAATTCAAGTGTGCAGCCTTAGCCTACTCTTTGTCTATAAATGAGATGTCAGGAGTGAGAAAGGCAGAGTACACGGAAGGCATGGGAAATATTAAAAGCTGTGACCCCAAGGCTTCCTTCTGACAACCGGAAATGGTTTCCAGGATAGGATCCCTTGGGTAGCATGCAGACAATATTTGTAAATGCAATGGAAAATATGATAACAGGAAAAATGATAATAGTGCTTTTTCTTTTGAGAGAGATAGGGTCTCACTGTGCAGCCATAGCTGACATTTGTAGACTAAGCTGATCTTGAACTCAGAGAGATCTACCTGCCTCTGCCTCTCTGCCTCTCTCTCTCTGTGCCTCTCTCCCTCTCTCTGTGCCTCTCTCTCTCTGCCTGTCTCTCTGCCTGCCCTTCTGCCCCTCTGCCCCTCTCTCTCTGTGCCTCTCTCCCTCTCTCTCCCTCTCTCTGCCTGGCTCTCTGCCTGCCCCTCTGCCCCTCTGCCCCTCTGCCCCTCTGCCCCTCTGCCCCTCTGCCCCTCTGCCCCTCTGCCCCTCTGCCCCTCTGCCTCTCTGCCTCTGCCTCTGCAATGGGCGTTTTGCACCATCACACCTGCCCTGTTCTCCTTACCTTCTCACCGTTTAAAAAAAAAAAAAAAAAACTGAAAATCTTTACAGTTATTTCTTTGTGTATGGAAGGCAGAGAACAAGCTGTGGAGTCAGTTCATTCCTTCTACCCTGTGCGTTCTGGAGATGAGAAACTTGGGTCATCCAACTCAGCAGCAAGCGACTTCACCACTGAGCCAGCTTGCCAGACTGCACATGGCTCTCTTTTGACTCAGACAGTTGAGGGAGAGTTTATCCGTAAATCAGGAGAACAAGCCTGGGGTCTCAGAAGTCCATACCGGGTCATCACTAACTGGCCCGATCAAGTTTTCTCGAAAGACAACCGATGTGAGGGTCAAACATCAGACAATAGAATAGTAAGTAGCAGAGGCACAAATGCAAGCAATGGAGTGACCCATGAGTAGGCAGAGTGTGTGGTTACAGAAAAACAGATCAAAATAAAGTGGTCAGAGCCCGCAGAGAATGGCCAGAAGTCAGGAGGCAAAAGATAACACAGGAGTAACAATAGTAGCTGCAGATGCAATTTCAAGTATAACGACGGCAACAAGCATTACAATGGAAAAGGTAAATACATACCAATCCTAAATCTTTTTTACCTATTAACATGAATTTTGTAATGCCTGTCTTACTTCCTACATGGGTAAACCTCACAGATAGCTTAAGTACTTTCCTGAGGTCACAAACTGCAAACTAACCTGATTCCACTCAGTTTGGAATAGAGCCTGGAGGAAGAAAGGCTGGGATGTAGATAGATGATGGATACACAGAGAGTCTGGGGGAGCTTGGACCATGTTCCAGCTCAGTGAGGCTCAGAGGCTCTGTACCTCCCCATGGTTATCACCCCTCAGGTTGTCTCACACCCTTGCCTATCAGCTGGGATGATCTGAAACCCTAGAAAGAGCTTTAACCTATGGCTCTAATGAGGCATACACGTGGGAGTGTTTTATATTTCTCAAGAGTCACAGATTGGATAGAGCTGAGGATTTCTATTCTGAAGTGATGAAAATTCTTCAGACATGACCTGGTGGCCAAGACGTTTTGTTTCTAACCTTGTTTTCTGGTGACATTGTTTTGGGTCAGCCTTATTCTGTCTTGGGGTCTATTTTGTTAGATACTACAAGAGTTCAGAATATGAACTACAACAAGTAATTACCATTGCATATTAGTTAAATTATATTAATTACATGGCCCTGCTCCACTTCATTCCCCTCAGCAGCTGGAGTGAGGAAGCTGTGATTACAGGCCCAGAGAACAAAGACCAAGAGAAAAGGAGCCTGGGTGTCATCTTATCTCCCCATAACCTCCCGCATCAGCAGCCAGGTCCCCGAGCATCTTGCAGGAGTTAAGATCTAATTGGAATGAGAACAAGGTCTGGACAGATCTTACTACCACTTGTATTTCGCTAAAAAAAAAATTCTCTCCAACAACCTTGATTTGCTTTTATGAAGTACATTTATGAGAGGGACCATCAAGACAAAGAAAATGTTGCTTTCTTATAACATTAGTTGTAATGTTCTAAGCTTTTCTGTCAATCAAAGGATGTAAGTCCATCCTCCTGGGAGGCAGGAAAACACTTGAACTGTGGCTAGCCCTTCTGGAGAGAGTCTGAATTGCAAAGAATCACCAAGAAATCTGCTAAAATGCTGGAGAAGGTCTAGTTAGACCTTTATGTCTTACACTAAAAATTATCACCATGTCATATTATCCTCTAAAAAATTTTTTTCTGGCTATTTCATCCTAATGTCAGCCCACTGGCTTCTAAATAATTTTATAAAACAATAAAAAATGTGAAATTAATTTTCCTTGTCCAAAACACCTCTCAAAATCCCCTGATTTTCTTCATATCCTTAGGAGTATCCCTTTTCTGAGCTCAGTTTTACTTGCCCTGTCCTATTTTAAGTCCCAGGGCTGTGTTTGGTTCTCTTCTAAAGCTTTATTTATTTATAGAATAAAGGAGTCATATGTGTGGAAATAATAACACCTTTGTCAGAAAGCTCTGGGATCCACAGCCCACTTTAAATGGAGCACACTTCCTGCATAGGAGGCAAAAGCCAGGGAAGAGAGAGAAAACTGGAGCTTTCCCTGCAGCACAGACCCCAGAGTAGAAGCAAGCAAGCCAGTAAGGAGGAGGTCTGTTCATTCTACCATTCCCTGCTCTCTGCCACCATCTCACCCCGCCCCCCCCCCCCACATCCCGCTGACTAACAGCTCCTGAACCATCCTTTCTTGGGATCCTGGGACTCAAAATTCAGGCAAGATAATTCATGAGAAACTTTGAACAACCTGCTTGGTCACCCTTTCATGTTCTCTGACAGCTTATCTTGAATCTTATTTAATCAACCCTAAAAGTAAGTGGCATCATTACCACCACTTTCAGGATGACGAAACTGAGGCCTCAAAGCAGAACCAGGTGCAGCCAGCCAGGGACACCTCCACCCAACAGCTTAGGGAGCATCCCACATGGATAAAATATTCTGCAATACCATCTTCACATCTGTGTATTCACCCAGAACTTACTATGTAGTCCAAGTTGGCCCCGAATTCCGCTGAGTTCTGCGATTCCAGAACTGTGGTTAAAAACCACCGCACCTGCTTGTCTTGAAATCCTAATAGCTTTTTAACAAGAAACTTCACACTTGGTTCTGAGCCTTCAAGTCATGTTCCTGGTCCTGCCTAGAATGGTTAGGTAACTTTCTAGGTTACTCAGTCACTTACTCTGCCAGGCCCCGGAAAACTTCACTGAGTGGATATTACACAACAGAATCCAGTCCTCATCTTTTTGGATACTTGAATCCTAAGACCAAAGAGGTTTGATGTCTCCTGATACTTCCCTGATTGGTCCGGGAACAGCTGCCCTCTCTGTGTGTCTTGACATGTTCTTTGGGATCAGGTCCACAATAATGTCCTCATTTCAACACAAGTACCCTTTAAATCTCCAAATACTAGGGTTAGGGTTCCCAGAGCCACCCATAGCATCCAGTAAGCCACTAGACTGGTCTCTGTTTGCAGTTAACCCTGTGTGAGGATGGAGCTTTTATCACCAAATTAGAAATGAAGGCACAGAGAGATCTGTTCTTGCTGTCTTTAAAAAAAATTATTTAACTTTATTTGATGTGCATTCGTGTTTTGCCATGGGTGTCAGGTCCCCTACAACAGGAATTAGACAGTTGTGAGCTGCCATGTTGGTGCTGGGAAATGGACTGAGGTCCTTTGGAAGAGCAGCCGGTGCTCTTAACCACTAAGCCCTCTCTCCAGCCTTTATTCTTATGTCTTAATACAAGATACATACAAAATACAAGATAATGGAATCTAACTATGCAATGATGGGAACCTCAGGGCTGAACCTGCTGTGGGCATCTGCAACATAGCCTATAGACACTGCTGCCAGTGAGGACAACCCTCTACAATTGCAGGTTCTTTTGGAGGATTTCAAAATAGCACAGTTGACTCTGATTTGAGCTGGGGTTAGGGGAGGGATGACGCTATTACATTTTTACTCATAAGCTACACAAAGACACTTCTGTGGACTGAATTCCACAAGCTGTGGTCTAGTCTTTATATCTCATGTTCAGCTGGCTCCAAGCTGCAAGTAGGAGAGCAGCAAGTTTGCTGAGACAGCCAGGGATTATGATAGCTCTTTGAAATGATAAGACAGGAAATACATTTTCAGGCTGGATGCAGACAGTGTTTTAATGTGGAAAGATTTGAAATCTGGACTGATGATCTGGGAATGTTCCTGTACTGAGAGGCAGGGGTGGGGGCATAGATTCTTCTTTGGAAGTGTTTGTGAGTGACAAGTGAGCAGAGTGAGCATTCTGTCTGCTTTCCTTACACATACAGGGGAGTGAGCAGGTGACAGGGAAATGCAGCACACACTGGCCTACCTGGCTCTGATATTTTGGGCACATTACTTTAGTTCTGCATACCTTCATTTTTTTCTAGCACCCTGATACTTGCTAGTTTGGCTGTAACACTCAAATTCAGGATCAGTGCCGGCAATAAGTGTTCTTTATACACAAAGACATGACATAGAATTTTCACTTATGCTTGTTTCCTAATTATTGTAATGGAAACTTCTGTAATTTACTATTGCAAAAAAAAAAAAAAATTCCTGGGAGCTAGAAGGTTTGCTCAGCATTTCAAAGTACATACTGCTCTTTCAGGAAACCCAGGTTAAATCCCCAGAGCCCTCATGGAGGCTCACAAACGCCTGTAACCCCGGTTCTGTGAATCCGATGCCTTCTTCTGGCCTCTATGGGTACCACATACATGAGATGCACACCCATACATGGAATATTTTAAAATTCTTTTAGAATAAAAAAAATCATGCTTTAGTGGGGGGGGGGACAGACTACATATTCTTTGGCTGGTCCATAAATGTCACCAATGAGGAGCAGGTGGGTTTTGACCACTCTCAAGAGATAATGCCCTGAAAATGATTCAATACCATTTAACTGATAGAAAAAGCTAAAAATACACAGTCTGAATCCAATCATGCAGAAACATCAAGCAAAATCAAATGGAGGGACTGTCTGTAAATAACTAGATAATTTTTAAAATGTCAAGGACATGCACAGCAAGGTCTGAGGAAACTAAACTCACACACAGATGTGGGCACAACAAGTCCAATCAGACAGCACGAACTGGAAAACTTAGGACAGGACAAGACGGAAATGTGGTATTAAACTAGATTCCATATGGAGAAGATTCTATCGAGGACAGGTTTGAGACAACTGATAAAATGATATGGATAGTAGAGAAATGTGTCAATATCAAGCTTTCCCTATTTCATAATTATTTTGTTGATCTATATAGAATATTTTTCTTAGGATATACATATTCCAAATATAATGGAAAAAAGTGTGACATATGCAGAGTTTCAAATGAACACAAAAAAAGGTCTATTAAGAAACACAAATTAGGGCTGGAGAGATGGCTCAGCGGTTAAGAGCACTGACTGTTCCTCTGGAGAACCTGAGTTCAAGTCCCAGCATCCACATGGCAGCTAATGATTGTCTGTAATTCCAAGATCTGACACCCTTACACAGATATACATGCAGGCAAAACACCAACTCACATGGAATTAAAAAGAAAAACTAAATAGATATTTAAAAAGAAACACAAATTAAGAGATTAAATTGTGGCAGAAGCTTATTTTGTGAATTCTTCATTTTATTTTTTTGCAAATTTTGATACTAATTTAAAATGGAAAAAAAAAAAGCCTGTGTGTGAGTGCAGTACCTGAGGAGGCCAGAAGAGGGCATCAGAGCCCCCTGGAGCTGGAGTTCCAGAGGGACGTGAGCTGCCTGATGTGGGTGATGGGAATCAAGCGCCTGCCCTCAGAAAGAGAAGAAATGTCTTAATCGGCAAGCTATCTCCCAACTCTTAAGATGAAAAGCTCTAAGTAACAACACATCTCATCACATACAATTTTCTGATGGAGAAAAAGAAATCAGCTGTGGTCCCACTATGTGAGGCTATTGTGAACTTCTTCACTTTTCTGCCTTTGTGTCTCACAAAAAAAAAAAAAAAAAAAAAAAAAAAAAAAAAAAAAAAAAAAAAAAAAAAAAAAAAAAAAAAAAAAAAAAAACCCGAAACCAAAAAGAAACAAACAAAGGATGCTAATGACTAACTCCCTTGACATAACTGGCCTTTATTTATTTTTCCAGGGGTCTTAGAGTGCCTGGAAAATGGTACTTCCACATGGGTGTGTGGTCGGTGCTCAGAATGGATCTATAAAGAGGATGTTGGGAAAGGCGTTGAGGAGACGGAGAAAGTAAGGCAGGATGACAATCGTAGGTCAGGTGTGCGGTCATCACAGCTAGCGCTGGTACCCGGGTGACCCTGCGATGGGGACTGCACCACTTCTTTGTCTCGTTGCTGTAACCGAACGCCTGCGAAGAAAGAAGACTTGTTCTGGCTCACGGTTTAAGGGAATACAGCCTGTCAATTGGGGGAGGGGTGGAACAGGAAGCAGCTGGTCACATTGTCTTGGCAGCCAGGAAACAGAAGGAGATGCACGCTGGTGCCCTGCTCACTTCCTACTGCCTCCTCTTCGTTCTGTTTAAGCGCCTAGCCCAGTGGGTGGTGCTACCTACCTTTGTGGTGGGCCTTTTCCTTCTCCGGTCTTCCTTTCTGAAACACTCCCACATATACACCAGAGATGCACGCAGTCTCCTAGGTCAACACTGAAGATCAGTCCGGGAGAGATCCAGGGTGAGGCAGCTCCTTGACCAAGTGAAGGATGGCCCTCTCTGTAGCCAACACCCTTAGTAACTAGGAAAGGCGCTGCTAGGACCTCCTTCCACAGGGAGAACGCCAGCACACACACATCTGGAGGCAGAGTTTGACTCTAACCTAACTTTGCAAATTAAAACCTCTCCTCACTACAGTACATTTGAATTGCTCAGAATGCATGACACACAAAGGCTATGGGCACTCATCTCTCCTCACAGTCCCAAGCAAGCATGTATTTACACAGTGACTCAGAACAAGGCTGGGCTCAGCAGACCATGGCATTACAAGTTCTGAATCAAGACCTAACCCAACCAACCAAGACCAGCCAACCCTACTGCCCCACACCCCTGGTCACTCCTAATGTTAGGATGTTTCAGTTTCTTTCCTTCCATAGAACTGAATGGTCTAGTGTCCAGCTGTCCAGGGTGAGACCCTGAAAAACTGACAATAAAGAATACCACTTGCATTTCAAGGATAATCTTCCCCTGGGAACAAAATTCTCAGCTTTGTCAAAAATCCCAAGAAAAGCCAATCATAGAAGTTACTGAAATAGTAACTTACCCTTTAAGACAATCTTCTCAAAACAATACTTTGTTATTTACACTATATGATTATCACAAAACTTTCAGCTTACTTGACTTCAAAACTTCCTTTTAGGATTTACAAGTGAATCATCTAGTATCAAATCCAATAGTAAGAATTAACCTGAGAAATTATAAAACACATACACCAAATTCTGTCTACAGTCCGGTCTGAACAGGCCCTTTATCATGACTTTAAAAAATAGATCACAGGGGCTGGAGAGATGGCTCAGCGGTTAAGAGCACCTTCTGCTCTTCCAGAGGACCCGGGTTCGATTCCCAGCACCCACATGGCAGCTAACAACTGTCTGTAGTTCCAGTTCCTGGCAAACACCAAGGCAAATAAATAAATAAAGTTTTAAAAAAAATAAAAAAAAAAAAATAAAAAAAATAAAAAAAATAAAAAAAAAAATAGATCACAGACTGGAGAGATGGCTCAGAGGTTAAGAGCACTGACTGTTCTTCCAGAGGTCCTGAGTTCACTTCCCAGCAACCACATGTTGGCTCACAACCATCTATGGTGACATCTGGTGCCCTCTTCTGTGTACATAATAAATAAGTCTAAAAAAAATAGATCACAAGCCCCTGTCAGTGTCCACTGTTTCCCCCCCCCCCCCGGCCCTCCCTGCCCCACTAGGAGATTGAGTCACCTCCTGATTAGTGCTCCTTGACTAATCTATAATGCAGTTAGCTTTTGTCTGTACAGAGCATGGTCACCAGTTAAGCCCTGGATCATAAGAGTTGTCTGGGAAATCTGTTAAAATAAGGACTTTTAAGGATCAGGACTTTTGGAGGTAGAGCTAAATAAATGTGTAATCAAGTGCTTCCATCTGGAATTCTGTTGGTAGCTAGTTCCAGCACTACTCACAAACCCACATTTCCAACAACCAATAGAATACCAGCAAAAAAGCAGTTCTGGGGTAGAAGCACCTGTCACAGTACATGCCTGATAACCTGAGTTTGTTCCCCAGTATCTACAAAATACTGGATGACAGGTGCACATCTGCAATCCCAGCACTCCAAATGGGTCATTTGCATTTTGAGACAGGGTCCCAGACTAGCCTCTGACTTTGTATGAATTTGAGAATGATTTTGAACTTCTGGTCCTCCTGTCCCACCTCCTAAGTGCTGGGATTATAGACATGCACCACCACACAGGCTTTACACAGTGCAGACTAAACACAGGGCTTTGTGCACACTCAGCAACTCTAGCAACTGAGCTAGTCCCCGACACCTTAACCAGTATCTTACACTCCATCTTACAGTTCGACCAGTATTACACAGATCAGTTAGAACTACCTTCTCATATTAAAAACAAACATGGTTCCTCATTACCTACGAATATGGATAAAATATAAAACTTTCCTAAATCACTCAGAGTTCTTTTGATTGTAAGCAACAGAATCAGATCTGGCTTGTTTAAGCAGAAAAATAGAATGGACTTGCTCACACATACACACAAAAAACATTCTCAGAGACTATCTGACACAACACACTGACACCTTGCATGTATGTGTGTGAGTGTGTCTGTGTGTAGCAGAGCATGCCTGAATGCAAGCATTTATGTACATGTTAATGATCACACTCATGAGTGTGAAGGCCTGTGCATGCTGCCTCTTATTCACAGAAAGGCAGGAACATAGTCAGAAGGGCTCCTCACAACTGCCTTTGCTAAGGAAAGATGTTCTTCGGAGCTTGTCAATAGGAAAATGAGCATGAGGAAAATCAAAAAATACCCACTTCTGCCCTGGAGCTCTGCCGACAGAGGAAAGGGATCCTTCCTTCTCTAAGACCTCAGAAATCCAAACGGGCACTAGGAACAATGAGGAACTAACACATGATTGTCCTGAAGAAGAGCTGGGCCTGGAGGTGACCAAAGCAGTCACTGTGAGAACATGGCATCCCAGCACACACCCATGAGGCTGCGGCAAGGGCTCATGAATTCCAGACTAGTCTCTCCTACAAAGCAAGGTTCTGTGTTTACTAATAAAATCTTTTTCACTTTTTCTATGATTGACCAAATTTTTATATACTAACAATATTCTTTATAAAATACTGCATGGTAATTTTTTTAAGATTTTATTTATTTATTTATTTTAAAAACTTTTACTTATTTGTTTGCCTTGGTGTTTGCCCAGAACTGGGAACTGGAACAGTTGTTAGCTGCCATGTGGGTGCTGGGAACCGAACCTGGGTCCTCTGGAAGAACAGTCAGTGCTCTTAACTGCTGAGCCATCCCTCCAGCCCCAAGATTTTTTTTATTTATTATGTATACAATATTCTGCCTCCATTATGCCTATGTGCCAGAAGAGGGACCAGATCTCATTATAGATGGTTGTGAGCCACCATGTGGTTGCTGAGAATTGAACTCAAACCTCTAGAATAACAGTAGGTGCTCTTAACCTTTGAGCCATCTCTCCAGCCCACTGAAAAGTAATTTCTGAAAAATAAGTTAACCATTATAATATAGGAACATGTAAAATTTATTGGTGAGAAAAAAGTCGGGTATCAGTAACTTTTGGATCTTTAGGATGGTAACAAGTCTTCTGCTTCCAAATTCAGGAAAGGAGCCATCATCTCCCGAAGTTCCCACATGGTACGGCGCCCCAGCACACTGGGCAGCACCCTTTCGAAGAGAAACGTGGCATCCACAAACAGTATGTAACACGACAAGCCAGTGATGGTGACCACGTAGACCATGACTAAGAGTTTCAGTGCATGTTTCCTAAAACAAAGAAAACACGTTTGTTTAGTCCTAGAACAGAGCCCCACTAAAGGTGCAGACCCTCCATCCCCACAGCTCCACCCTGAGGTGTGTGTTGGGGTGTGGATCCCTGACCTAGGATCGCAGTTTGCGAAAGGAGGAAACAGCACGTGTGCCCACACCAGCTCGTTTAGTTACTTTTGCTCTTTTTATTCCTGAGCCCTTTCTAGGTATAGCTGAAGCCACATTTGTTTGTTTGACACTATAGAATCATTGATACTTTTAAAGATGTATTAATTTCCGATCAAGTGAATCAAAGTATATCTGTAGTATTGATTTTAAATGGTGCACAGTCACCAAGCACATGGCATATATAATGACTGTATACGGTACACTGCTTACTAGATGGGTATAAAGTAGCTTATTGTACACATTGTGAACTGATTTCATTTGCATTCCACTAATGGACAGCTCCATGGCATATCTCTTCACATGGTTGCTGACCACCTGTGCATTTTCTCTGATGAAATGTCCAAGTCCTTTAGCCATTTTAAAATCTAAGCTGTACTTTTTCCTGCCATCATAAAAGTTCTCTAGATATTATGGAAATGAAATTTTTAATTTTCATAATTCTGGAAAAGTTATATATATGTGTGTGAATATGGAATACTAAAACAAAAGATTTTTGTGCGTGGGTGAATGAGCATGAGTGTGTGAGTACAGATGCACATGTACCATGGTGCACACGGGGTGGGGTGGGTGTTCAGAGGACAACTTGGGGAGCCAGGTCTCTCCTTTCATTTCACTGAGATAGAGCCTACCTCCCTTATTTCTGTGTTGTGAGTCAAAACATTTCCTTGAGAGATGTATACCCTCCAGATAGGAAACCCACAACAGAGCAAATATGGGTACCTCCAAAGTCCAACTTGGTGACCTAGTGCATTTTATTGGTGTTACTTACAGGAATATAGGTGAAGGGGTTACCTACAGGAGCAGAAACAACTCAAAATAGCCGCATCACCAATGCCCACCTCAGCACAGGTCTAGAAACCTGAAGCACACTGCACAGCCTGCAGGCAGCTCAACAGGTGCCTCAGTTGATCTAAACCTCTTCCCCCACCTCTTCCATCTGAGGGGATGGGAGGCTCTCAAGTTTTTATTGTTTACTCTGACAAGCAGGACCTGGTGAATCTGGTCTGTTTCAGGGACCTCTTGAGGCTATTTGTTTACTTTCTTGCTTAAGGAGCTTCCAGGAAGAAGAGAATGTTTCAATCTTGGAGGAAACTGTTACACAGCATTCTTCAGTGCTGATTACTCCAGGCTAGGTGATCCCCGACTTCTGAGTCTTCAGGGACATTTCTCATGTCCTCACCTCCCATCTTACTGTGGGAACGCTGGCTGTATATGGATGGGTTCTGAGGATCAACTTCAAGTCCTCATGTTTCAATGGCACTTTTACCCACCCATCTCTCTGGCCCTGATTCTTGACAATTTTTCCGCTTATTGACTCTATGGAGAAGAATATTTGCTTAGGTCATTACCATGTATCACTCCTTATTTGACAGTTCCTATGCATGGTGGTGTTTGTCTCCAAATGAATAAAGACAAGATCCCAGTTTTATAATTCATAGAGTATTAAGAAGAAACAGTATTTAAACAATTGGACGGCAATATGATGTTGGCTCCATAGCAGGATAATATGCAAGGTACAGGGACACAAGCGGTTACAACTAGACAACAAAAGACAACTACAAACCCAAGGAACACCACTTCACTCGAGCATGTGGCTCCTGAAGGCCTTGGCCGTCTCCCCATTCCCTCTGCCTTGCTAAAACCCAGGAGATTACATCCCTAAAGCTCACACCAAGGCCTGTTTCCTTTTTGGCCACTTACTCCTCCTGTGGCTAACTACTAAAGGTCAGTCATTAAAAGCCCCAATTAACACGCCCAACGAAAATAAAACACCTCATGCTAACATGGGTTTCCCCTCCTCCCTTTATAAACTGCCATGTGTGTATGTCACAGCTGTCGCCCACCTGTCCAGAGGCAGTTCTTTGACCCTCCTCGACAAATTCCTTCCCTTCACCCGTTCCCTTTTCCCTCATCCCCGTCTCCTTCACCACCACATCCTAGTGCATTCTAACACAGACTTCCCCTTTTTCTCCTCTCAAAATTGTACCTGTAAGGTCATTTACTGCTGTTGACTGAGTCTGAACACAGCCACTTTAACCTACTTAACTTCCCACTTAATAAAGAATCTCTCTGTGAAAACGGGTGTTTGGGTGTGGTTCGTGCTTAATCCTGGATCTGGGAGGAAGCCCCCACTGTGCAGGAGTCTCTAAAATCAACGACTGGAAAATGTTCCAGAAAACAGGTTGCTGAGGATTCTGTCCGAATTGGTGGCTGGAAATGAGAGTGGGGGTCTTTTTTTGGAGAGAGGACTGTTTCTCCAAGATCACGGTGTTGATTTTATAAAGGGACCTAGGACTGAGGCCCTGAGCCAGGGATGGTGGTACACACTTGTAATCCCAGCACTGAGCCCCAAGCTAATGCAGGAGTCATGCCATCTTGAGCTACAAAAAAAGACCCTGCTTCAGAAGAGAAGAGTCAAAATTTTCCATCAATTCATCTCCAATACTGTGTAAGGAAGAGGCTTCCTGACAACCCCAGAGAACTCCATGCCCTACCAGAGTAACTTGCATGTCCATGTTTATTGCTGCACTGTTTGCAGAAGCAAGGAAATGGAACTTAGATGTCCAGCAACAGATAACTGGGTAATGAAAATGTACACTGTTCAGCTGTAAAGACAACTAAAATTATAAACTTTGCATGAAAGTGGATGGACTGAGAATATACATTATTAAGCAGGGTCAAGCAATCTCACAAACAAAGAGAACAGTGTTTTCTCTCATCTTCAGATGCCAGTGTGTAATGTATATGTGTCTGTATGCAAACATCTGTAGATGTGGGTTCTGTACAGCATTTAGAAGAGACCCTAGAGGGTGATGCTGGGCGACAAGGAAGGGCTATGAGAGGGAAGAACCGTGAGTCATGGGAGAGGAGGTAGGGCTGTTTCTCTAGTTTCCATTCTGTCATAGTTTTTCCTCTTTTGTGGTTAGTAAGTCAATTAAAATATAATAGTGAGCTTTAAAACCCTAACCCACAACTCCCAAGTCCTCCAGATGCAGAGGAGCTCACTGAGATAGATTTGCAGGGTCTGGGACTCACTAAGTGTTTGTTTGGATAGTTCTCTTAATCTAGCTGTGTGAAAGTTTTCTTTGTTATTTTCTAACAATAATGTGATTTTATTTTTTTAAAGGAGGGTGAGAAGGAGTGATCTTGTCAATCAAAAGTTGTCAAATCTGCTTGAGAAGGCATTTCCTTTTGTGGTGATAACAAGAGTCTGTAAATTCTATTCTTTAATGTGTAGATGGAGGATCTGGAGAGACAGCTCAGTGAACCTAGGTTCAGTCCACAGCACACACGTGACAGCTCACAACATCTCTAACTCCAATTGTAGGGATCCAGCACCCATTGGAACCTGCCTGGGTACTAGGCATGCATATGGTGTACATCATACATGCAGCAAAACACCCCCCCAACACACACACACAAAATAAAGTAAATAAATCCAAAACTTAATTTAGAAAACAGAATGTAGATAGGTAGTAGGGATGTTTCTGAGCTGACAGAACACTTGCCTAGTATATGTGAGGTTCTGAACACTGTACACTCACTGTAGAGGCTTCTAAGGGACCTGGAGACAAGCGAGGCCTCAGCCAATGCAAACTACTGATAACTGCAGATAATTTAGGGCCTTAAAACATATGCTCCTAAACACATTCACATAAGCCAACCTGGGGTCTGCCTGGGGCCTTGAAGAGGGCAGAGTTCAGATACAACATTTCTAGATTGAGAGACCATTGACTACAGCCACAGATACCAGCAAACCAAAGCCCTTTCCCTCCAGAAGAAAAGTGAACTTGCTTGGTTCAACTTGTTCCTGGAGGTTTCTACGCCAGCTTGGCCCCTCCTCCATGGGGAAAAGCAGGACCCTGAGCATAGAGGCAGCCCCAGCTCCTGATCCCAAACCAGGCGCACCCCAACAACACACATCTAAAGATGATTTAGGAATCATTGTTTACAGGTGAAGTCTAAGTACTACATATAGGCAGATTTACCTAAAGTAATAAGAAAGCTATCTATGCCTGTATACATCTTAATGAGTAGTTGTATAGCTAAAACAAGAAATATTCTATGACTTCAAATAATAGACAAAATTTACAAAATAACATTCTAGTCAACACTTGAAAATATGCAATGAGTCTTAAAATAGTTCATATGTTGAGAAGCTACACACACACACATGCACATGCCCTCACAAATGCATACTCACATACATGTGGTCCCTACACAGACCAGTTTGGCCTAGAACTCAGAGATCTACCTGCCTCTGCCCCTGGAGTGCATGCCAGCACTCCTGATCACATCCCATAACTTTGTCCAGCCCACACCAGCCCCTTCCTTACTCACCACGCTGTGCCATGAGGAGGAACGGGAGACCCTGAAGGGGTTGGCAAACCCAGCGGAAGCAGAGGCTGTGTTTGCTCTGGATCCAGGTCTTCAGAGCTCTGGGAGTCTGTGTCTCTTCCTTGCTCATGGTACATTTCCAACCTAGTGTTCAGTAGATTCATTTCCTTATAAAAGCTCTGGGGAGAAAATTTAAAGGGCTATCAACTATCTTTTTTAATAATAATTTTTAAAAACCCAATTCTAGTTGTCTCTCAGTCTCATTGTAGACAACAGAGGATGTCTTTCCCTCTGTCAGGTGCCAATGGCAAGGGCACACCCAGCAACCTACACACAGTTGGGAAAGAGAGGGAATGTGCTAACCTCTAACTACTGCAGTAACACCTCTGGACCACCCATGCCACCCAAACAGAGTGATGCCCACCAGGTACTCTTCCAGGACACAGAATAGCTAGAAATGTGCAGTCAGTTACAGGTACATGTACAAGGCTTGTGAAACAAAAACCACACAGATAAACATCCAAATGCAAGAGGCATGCTAAGAAGTGTGGCTGGGGCTTGTGGGGGTGAGGACAATGTAACTAGAGATGCTGAGAAGCCAACCTTTCTGAGCAGGAGGGTAAAAACTCATCTGTTTAGTGTTTCAGCCACACATTCACATTTCCCCCATGTCTAAGGTGTCAGGGAAAAAAGTCAAAGATGAACTTATTTCTCTGGATAAGAGACAGGAGAGGTCTGGGGAAGAGGCCATTAGCACTGTGCCTTGCAGAAGGCAGAACACTAGACAGGGATGAAAGCTCCAGGGGACTAAGAGACGAGAAGCAGAGAAATAGTGAGACACACCAGAAACCCCAGCATTCTTTTGGCCTAAGGTGGAAGCCTGAGGGTGAAAAAGAAGATGTGTGGCCAGACAGAGACCAGAATGAGGTATAGTTTAGCTTTGTGGGAAAGAACTGCCAGGTTTTGCTGGAACCTGACTGACCTGCTTGGATAGGTGGACTTGGGGCATCTCACCTCTATCCGTTCAATGAGTTTCTCCTTCAGTTCACGGGCTTCATTGCACGCATCGACCTAGAACATCCAAGGGGCTGAGTAAGCTGACCAGTGTGTCTTTCTGGCTTATATAATAAAATCTCCCATTTCTGTGCCACGCACAAAGTGGCTATGCTGAGATATTTATTCACATTTACTTGGCTGACATAGTGGGTTTCTGGGTCCGAGGTTGCAGCACAGTGGTGGAATCCTTTCCTAAAACGTACTCTGTGCTCTCTTCTCAGAACCACAAAAGCAAATGAACGGAAACAGGAGGGAACAAACATGAGGTGAGCTGCTCATGAATCAGGTCATGAACGGCATATTGCAAGAAGACTAGCTAAGATCAACATGGATTATTTTCAGTCCTTTGTCAGTATAAATTCCCCAGCACAGTGATACTCACCTTTAATCCCCAGCACACAGAGGGAGAGGCAGGCCAGTCTCTGCAAGTTCAAGGCCAGCCAGGGCTATGTAGTGAGACTGTTTCAAAAAAACAAATAAATAAACTTTTGGGCTGAGAAGCTGGCTCAGCTGATGAAGCGTTTGCCTGGCAAATATGAGGGTAAAAGTTCAGATGCCCAGGAACCCACACTGGAGCTGGACAGGCACCGGAGCTGCCTGAGAGGCAGGGGCAGGAGCATCTCAGACAAACTGGTTAGCTAGACTATAGCACTCTGGGTCAGTGAGAGATACTGCCTCAAAATAAAGTGGGGAGCAATTGGGAAAAATGCCTGAAGTCAACTTCAGGCCTCATGCAGATGCCCACACACCCATGCAAATATATATGCACACACTCATGCACAGCACATGCATACACATATAAGATAAAAGTATGTTTATACAACAGTCTCCAGTAAGCCGTTCTTTCTGTTTGTTACACCTTCTATGCTCCTTAAAAATCTAGTGCTAGAGAAATGGCTCAGTAGTTAAGGGCACTGGCTGTTCTTGTAGAGGACTCGGGCTCAGTTCTCAGCATCCACATGGTGGCTCACAATCATTATTAACTCCAGTTCCAGAAAATCCATCATCCTCTTCTGGCCTCCATGGACATTTATGTATGATACACAGACATACCTGCTGGTAAAACAAATCCATACTCATAATATTAAAAACAAAAATCTTCCATCAAGATAGAATCTGGTAAAAGAGCAGCTTTCTGAGAAAATAAGGAAATATTTTCTTAAATACTTTTTTTTGTTTTGTTTTGTTTTTCCTTCTTTATTTTGTATTTATCAAAAAAAAACACAGTAAAAAGAATTTAAAATGTGGAAGAGTTAACAATAACTATACAGAGGATAAGAATGATAAGCATGGCTTATCAAGGGTGGAAATACAAATAAGATTGCTACACATATATTTTCTTTGTGTTCAGCTTTCCCTCTGAATTTTTTTTTTCCATCCCTGTATATCCTTATTCAAGGTCTCTTCCCCCTCCCAACACATCTGGTCATTTTTCTTCTCTGCGACTCCCCATCCCCTCCCTGGGCAGGGAGCAGACAGTCCTATGGTCCCACTGACCCAATAATGCTTAGATCAGTCTCCAC